>JASDQU010107659.1:58850-75357 GCA_032191745.1 Picea mariana | reverse complement strand
AGTTCCATACTGCTCAATTCCATACTGCTCAATTTCATACTACTCAGTTCCATACTAATCAGTTCCATACCGCTTAGTTCCATACTGCTCAATTCCATACTTCTCAATTCCATACTACTCAATTCCATACTACTCAGTTCCATACTTCTCAATTCCATTACTGCTCAATACATACTTCTCAGTTCCATACTACTCACTATCACACAGTCGCACTGTCACACTATCACACTACCACATTGTCACTCTATCCATTGTCACACTGTCACAGTATCCACTATCTCATTGTCACATTGTCTCACTATCCCTTGTCACATTGTCGCACTATCCACTGTCACACTATCGCACTGTTGCATTTTCACATTGTCACATTGTCATACTATCCATTGTAACACTATCGCATTGTCCACTGTCACACTATCACACTGTCACATTGTTGCACTGTCACACTATCGCACTATCGCACTGTCACACTGTCGCACTGTCACACTTCCACATTGTCGCATTGTCACACCGTCGCTCCATCCATTTTCACACTATTTCATTGTCACACTCCATTCCATTATTTACATCAATGACAACATATGCTCAACATTTTGATATAGTTTTGAGGAAAAATCCTAAGTATAGGAAAAGTGCACAGAAGAAGAAGGAAGCTAGAGAGCGTGCAACTGAGGCACATCTAGGAGGAAAGTGCACAGAATCAATACAACATGCATACAAGAGAATAAATAAAATATAAGGATAAATTCGATTGAGAATAAAGAAAGATAATAAAGCATGACAACATGAAATTCCAAAAATAGAAGAACAACACAAAAGCAACATGCATATTGAAAAGCAGAAGAAATCAATCGAACAACCAGTTAATTGAGTTGGACATGCATTGTAATGGGGTAATTTTGGGATAAATAGACTAGGGTTTCAACCCTATATTTATGTATAAATATGTAACTGATTGGGAGCTTAGGGGTTCTCTCTCTCTCTATCTCTCTCTGCTAGGTTTAGTTCGGTTATGTTATATTATATTCTGTTTCGTTTTGTTCTATTCCATGTTGAGTTCCAGAGTTTAGATTGTAATAGTTGGTGAATGAGAAGAATGAATAAAGGAATGATAAAGAATTGATATGGAATTGTGTGTTGTCTATATTTATATGTGTTCTTATGAATTCTATTTGTATACATCGTAGAATATATTTTTCTTATGATTAAATATGGTGCAATGTTCATGACTGTGACAGTAAAAAACCTATGTAGTACTCTGGAATATGTCCATTATAGGAATTTGAATCATAAGTAATATAATACTAAATAGAATATATTTGTGTGCACAACATAAGGAAGAATGAACCAAATGATTTCCTCCCATTCCCTCAATACTGTAGAAGCTTGGTTCTTGCAGTCCCAATAGATACCTCAGGTGAGACTTCATCTGCGTAAGTACATGATGCCGAAAGGGTCAGTTTTTGGTGGTTTTTGTTGGTCATATATCAACTGAACCTTGGGTCTTACATCCCATGCATAGTAGCACCAACAACTAAAAAATCGATTAACACCATTACCAATCGAGTAACCAAAGGCATCAAAAATTCTTCATTGGATCTCAACATCCAGAAATGTCTCCTCCCTCATAACCCCCAAAACCCCAGGATATATGGGAAACCCAAAATACATAAAAAAATATATATATCCCCCTCAGACCTATAATGAGTGTCATTGGAGCCCCTACTCATGCCCTTTCTCATTTTATTTCTGATAAGTGTCAAGCCTTTGTTGGAAAAAACTCTTTTTTCATCAAAGATTCAACCAATTTCATTCAAAAAACATGAAATTTGCACCTTGATGATCTTGACATCATGGTTAGCTTTGATGTTGTTTCCCTTTTCACCAAAATTCATGTTTCAGAATCCCTTTCCCTCATCTCCAAACTCGTAGACCCTGAAACCCTTAATCTTATTGAAATATTCCTCTCTTCTACCTTCTTCACCTTCAAAGGGGTTTGTTATGAACAAACTGAAGGTACTACCATGGGATTCTAACTATCACCAGTGGTGAACAATATTTTCATGGAACATTTCAAATATTCATCCTTTAGTATCTTTCAACTCAAACCCAAATGTTGTTTTAGGTTTGTAGATGACACCTTTGTGATTTGGCTTCATGGAATTTCCAACCTGATCTCCTTCTTTCAATATCTCAACAACCTTTCCCCTAACATCCAATTTACTATGGAAACCCAAAAGGACAATTACATTCCCTTCCTTGATGTTATTATCTCTCACCTCCCCAATGACTCCATGTCCCACCAAGTTTACAGGAAGAAGACCTGTATTGATAGATACCTCCATGCCAATTCCCGCCATCATTAGACACAAAAATATGTTGTTCTAAAAAATCTAATTACTCAAGCCAATCACATTTCTCCTACTCAATTCCTCATAGAGGAGAAATCCCACCTGACCAATTCCCTATTTTCCAATGGCTACTCTCACTATCAAATCAACCAATCCTTTCACTTGGCCAACAAAACTAAACCTAAATTATCTACTTCCCCCTCCCCTCCTCATGTTATCCTCACCATGCCTTATATTCAAGGCACCACTGATATTATCTCTAAAATCTTGTCCAAGAAGAATATAAAAATTGTTTTCAAATCTTTTAAAACCCTTAAGAAACCCCTTAGGAATACTAAATACACATCTGGCCCCATGCTTGGCTTGACACTTTACCAAATTCCATGCTCTTGTGGAAAATCCTACATAGGTCAAACCGACAAATCATTCAAAAACCATCTTAAAGAGAATATAGTTGATACCATCCATAATTGTATTACGAACACTCCTTTAATTCTAAGCACCTCATTTTCTTTGACCAAACCAAAATTCTCCCCTCAACACCATATTACTCCTCTCGCCTCATTCAGGAAGCCCTCGAAATTGAAAAACATCCTAATACCTTCAATCATGAATGTGGATATAAACTTAGCCATTCCTGGAAGCCTACCATTCATCATCTTGACAAGTAGGCATGGTTTTCATTCGATTGAATTTTTTCTCTCCAACCTTTTAATTCTAAATGTTTTCTTTACAAACGTTCTCTTCGTTTCGTTGGAGCCTTCCCCCCTTTCTATAATTCTTCCCTCCCATTTTTAGCTTAACTCTTCACCTTAAATTTATTAACCTCTTCATAAAATCGTGATCACATCTTATTATCTTATCAAACAACCTTCCCTCCTCCTTTTGGCCTTGATTAACTTTTTTTCTTTTTGTTTGATCTGATTATTATCTTCCTTGTTTTCAATTTTATTTCTTTCCTTTAATATTTCTCTCATCCTATTCTAACAACTTTTTTGTTTTTATTTTTTATCCTACCTTATCATTTTTATATTATTTACAAATCTTACCTTATTGTTTTTATATTATTTTCAAATCCTACCTTTATTATATTTTTATCCTACCTTTATCATTTTTCCCAACTCGAATTAATTTCTTTCTGATATTTAACCTTTCCCTCGCTCAATCTTAAACTTTAATATTTCCATTTCCATTCCTTTATTTGTTATCCCCCTTTTCATCATATCTATCAAACCTCTTCTCTTATTCTATTGACCCCCTCCCTAATCATTTTCATTTCTTTCAATTATTTTTATTATTTTTTCCATAACAATATTATCAAATCATTTTCATTTCTTTCAATTTATTATTTATATAACATTATTATCAAATTATAAAGACTTCCTATCAATTTATTATTAGATTACATTAATTTTATATTTTTCAACCTTTCTGATCTTAACCAATAATTTCCTAATTTTTAATATTTGACTCGGTGATTAATTTCTCAACGGACACCTTACATTGATTCTCTTTAAATTCAAACCCTCGCACTCTTTTTAAAACATGAAAAGCTTCAAGTGTCCCTGATTATGGGTGGAGTGTCCACTCGAAAAGTTGGATGTTTCATAAAAATCCTACACAATCTTGATCCAGAAAATTATCTAACATTATGACTCACTATGGAAACCTACATTCTCTAATATGACCAGATTCTCATAGCAGAACTAGGCCGATTGAAGACCACTTTTAACACTTTGACAACAAAGTGGGTAACATTTGCATATTCTAGGATGCCCTTTGGCCTAATTAACGTTGGTGATACTTTCTAGAGGGAAATGGATATGGTGTTTAATGGTCTAATCAGTCACAACCTAGTGATTTATCTCAATGATGTTACAGTTTATTCCAAGAAGCGAGTTGATCACCTGCAACATCTGAAACATGTTTTTGAAAGGTGTAGGGAGTATGGAATTTATCTGAACCCCAAGATAAGAATATATTTTTTTTAAGAAGGTAAACTATTGAGGTATATCATTTCTAAGGATGGGATTTCTATTGACCTGGAACACACCAAAACCATCATGCAAATCTTACCCCCACATAGTAAAATGTCTATGCAATCATTTTTTGAGAAACTTAATTTCGTGAGAAGAATTGTTCCTGATTTTTCTGAAATAGTTAAACCCGTTCAACATATTATTAATAAGGATTTTCAATTCAAATGGAAATATGGCAAGAAGGAGGCCTTCGAAAAAGTTAAAGCTTCCATACTTCCCCTACACTTCAAATTCTAGATTTCACCAAAGAAATTTTGTTGTACATATTTTATTCAGATCATTCTCTTGTAGCAGTGATCACTTAAAAGGATCAACAAGGGAATGAATTTCCCATAGATTTTATAAGCATTGGACTCTAAGGGGATGAACTAAATTACTTATTGGTGGACAAGTAAGTTTTTTTTGTTCACAAAGCTATTAAATAGTTTAGGCCTTACATACTGAAAAATCACACCAAGGTGATTGCCCCTCACCTAGAGGTTGGATCTCTCTTTGTGCAGAGGGAATTGTGTGAAAGACAAGGTAATTGGATGACTAATTTACAAGAATATGAGCTCGAGTTCAAACCAAAAACTATCGTTAAAGGTCAAGGCCTATGTAAGCTAGAAATTTAGGCCATGGATTATGAGGATCATGAAGAAGAATGATGGAAAGAACAAATTTATTGAATTAACAAGAAATGTAACCTCAAAAAGAGAACTTTGGCCCAAAAAAACCATATTTTTGCATAAAAAACATGAAAATCAACCCCCAAATCAAAAGGTGATGTTATAGCACCCATTTTTTCAAACGGAGCAAAATTACAACATTTTTCAAGCATGGCCTTCAAAACTCATACAGTAGCTCAGAAAAACCTTAAAATCATCACCTAAATGATAAAAAAAAATGATGTTACATAAAGCAATTTTTGTTTCAAACCATTAAAATTATAGATAATTTGAAATTGTATTTTTAGCAGTTGTTACAATTAAAACCAAAACCTCAAAATCAACCATAAAATTGAAAAGCACTGCTACCGACAACACTCATTCTAAAATTTGGGTATTAAAATGACACAATTTCTAGAGTGGTAAAAGAAATCATTATTACTATAAACAAAATCATAAAATCAACCATTAAATGCTTACTTTTTAAATCTTAGTTTATCAGTCCAAGCACAAGATAATACATAATGCCATGAAAATATCACCCTATACTTTGTAAATTCAACATCACTTTTTAATATGTTTTTTTTACTTTTAATAAAAAAAAGTAAATACAAGTTACATTGAATGAAACATAAATTATTTCTTAAAAGTATTGTTACATTGTCCATATTCAAAACATATGAGCTAAGAAATTTAATTATATTCTCCATAATCAAAGCATATAATTCATAAAACATCGAAATGATTCATAACTTCATGTAAGATCATATGTAAGTTCAATGTTCATTTCTAGTTACCATAAAAACATCATATGGATCAAAAATACATAAAATGTTTCATACACTTATACAGATTGACTCATGGATTTTGAAATACCATCAAAGTCTACATTGTATTTAGATGAATGATTGGATGAAGATGTATATGATCCATACTCTTCTCTATTGTCGATGAATGCACCATATGAGTCTACATGCATGTCCAACATTTTAGATGTCAAAATCCTTTTAGATCTACAACTAGGTTCAACAAACTCCCATCTTGCATTTATTTCTTGTGGCAACAACCTCTTGATAATATTTGTTTTCCTGGAGCAAAGAGTTCCTCTCTTTTTCAAATTGAAGTCATAAACAAGTATGTCAACATCCTCTAATTTTAAGAGGTCACTGGGACAACGAGTTGTACTTTGACCATTTATTTTTCTCTTTCTATTGACATGTTTCTCAACCACCATCTCTGGCTTGTACACACCATTGAATGGGTGTGTACCTGTTGCATACCAATGCACTTCAATTGCAATAACATCTTAATTTTCTTTCTCGATATTTATAACCTTTGCAATCCAAAATGGATAACCATGTGGATCTTCAGTCGCTAAGATTGTAATCATGCTACCCTCCTTAATATCATGTATTGAACCCTTGTAAAGGTCTTCCATGGCTTCACGGTGTGAACGTGACCTTCGAGAACCAATATACATTTCTCTTTCCTCTGCTTGTGTAAACTCAATAGAACCTTGAGATTTATGTTGTTCAACAATGTTTCTTTCTTCGGATTCATTTAGCATATTTTCTGGCCAATGAAATGGAGTCTTCAAAAACGTATCTTCATTTGTTGAGTTTGAAATTATGTCACTTTTGTTGATATTATGGTAGTTGTGGGAGGTATTAACCTCCATATGAAACCTTTGACTAGAATAGAATATTTTGGAAGCAAGAGAAAGCCTAAACATATGTGTAAAAACCCTAGAAGACAAGTCAGCTCGGTAGAATAAATAATATTAAAGTATTACCCTCCAGAAAGAGAAGTCATCCTAGAAAAGTGACAAGAAGGACTATAAATAAGAGGATCTTGAGATCATTTTGTACACACCTCACTCACTCTCTCAGAAAGGATAGCACAAGTTTGGAGTTGCAGCTGCAAGAAAGGAAGGTGCATCATTTGGTGTGATTCTTGGTCTCTGTCTCTAGCGTTATCTAGTCGAAGATATGTGCCCTACATTCTATTATATCTTGGTGGTATTCTTGGTGACATTCTTGGTGGAATTGTGATATTCTTGGTGGTATCCTAAGAAGTGAAACTGCAACTGTTGCAGTTGAGTATTGTTCCTATTCTATGGTTGTGGAGACTCTCTCTCTCATGTGCACTACCCTTGGAGAAGGTGCGCACTCCTTGTCTTATGTTGTTGTTGTAGTTGGATGGTGTTTTCTGGTTCTATCTCGTGCTACTACTGCAGCTAGGGTTTATCTATTGGTTCTAGTGTGGATTTATGGAATCATTCTATCTAGCAAATGTTAAGGTGCTCAGGGGTGGCTGCATGTCTATGGTTGGGTGAAAATAGTGATATTGTCTATGGTAAAATGAGCACATCAAATATTTTAACAGGTTATGGACCCACACTACCTTTAGAACAGTCTAACCGCTAGAAGGTAGATAGACAGTTCTTTTTCAAGCTCATTTCAACACCAGTTGCAGCTGCAACTAGGGTTTCTGATTTTGCAGCTACAGTAAACCCTAACCTAAAGTCTTGTGCACTTTCAATAAAATGTTTGGCACAATTCTTCGATATTCTAGTGTGCCTCAGCCTAGTGCACCTTCTGGTGCCCTCGGCCAGCAAAAATTTCAAGTTTGAGTTTTTGGTCAAATTCAAATTTAAAGGTTGATTGGTCAAAGTAAAAGTCAACAGTTGACTGTCAAAGTCAAAGGTTGACTTTTGGTCAAAATTGGTTTTTTGGTCAAAGTTGAAATTTCAAGGTTTCTATCTTGTTCCAATCACTTAACCTTTTCTATTCAGTTTCTAACCTCTTCTTGTCAATATGGTGTCTAGTTTCAAATTAGAAGACAAGTTGAACAATGCTACAAATTTCAACGGTATGCACTTGTATATGCTTTTCAAGTTATATCATTCAACAAAGAATGAGTGTGTTTGTAGGGGATGTACAAGAGAACTTGCTCAAGCAGTGATCTTGGATTCAGTACATTCAGAGGAACAAGCACACCCTTCCTAGCAGTTGAGGCTCTAGGTTCCAGGTTTGACTAATTAAATTGTTAAGTTTCAATTTGCACATATCAAGTTTGATAGTTGGTACAGTACAAGTAAACAATATAGTTGTGACAACAATATTTGAAAGGTTTTATTACTGCTAGGTATACTTGGTTGTATGTAAGTATTATTGATATAGATGCGTATTGCACTTGTTTTCAAAATGAACTATCATCTCCTCTAGGATATATTTCTTGTTTTTCTCCCAAGCAGGTCACCTTGGTAATTCTATTATCACTACCATCCTTGTTACCATAGATATGTTCTTATGAAAATGCTATTGGAAATAATTTTTCTCTAGTTTTTCTTATTTCGGGCAGGTCACAGACGATAGCTCTAAGAAGGAGCTATAGTGACAGTTGCAAACATGTAGCAAATGAATCCATCAAGTGGTGAGGCGGGTGTTCTCACCAAGTACCAATTCTAAAGGAAGCATGTAAAGCAAAAGGAGTTTTGAAAATCGTTCACTCATATGTCTGTGGACCAATGTCAACCTCCTCACCAAACAAATAAATATCTTGAGGTTCGATAATGGAGGAGAATACACCTCCAAGGAGCTCATTTACTTTTTTAAAGAAGTTGGGATTAGGAGGGAGCTAATTGTCCCACATAATCCTCAATAGAATTGTGTGGCAGAAAGAAAGAATCGATCCATTGAAAAATCTGTTAAGGAAATGATGAATGACCAGAATCCATCCATGTTTCTATGGGGAGAAGAAGTTATGACAGCCATATATGTTCAGAATAGAAGTCCTCATCATATATTGAAGATCATGATTATAGAAGAATCTTTGTCCTGAAAGAATCCAAGTGTTGAACACTTGAGGATCTTTGGTTGTCCTATCTATATTCATGTTCCCAAGGACAAAAGAAATAAGTTGGGAACTTTAGGAAATAAGGGCATATTAATTGGATATAGTGAGTCATCAAAATATTACACAATCTATGCTCTAGGTCAACAGAATATTGAAATCAGTAGAGATGTGACTTGATGAAAATATTGGCTTCAAAAACTCTATAGAAGATTCCATGGATCCCAACAATGAATAATAACATGAAGGTCCCAAGGAAGAAACTACATGTTCTCCAGAACATCTCAATGCAAAACCTTCCACCTTTGAAGAAGCAGTCAAGAACAAATAATGGAAGGAAGCTATGATATCGATCCATCATGCAAAATGATGTATGGGAAATTGTGCCTAGATCTGAAGGAAAGTTTGTAGTCACTCCAAAAATGGGTTTACAAGATAAAGCATGTAGTATATGGGAGTATCCATAAAATACAAGGAAAGATTCATGGCTAGAGGGTTCTCCCAACAGGGGGGAGAAGACTACGATGAGATGGTTGCTCCATTTTCCATATACACCTCTATTAGTGCCATCATATCTCTTACAGCAACCATGGGTTGGAGTTTACATCAGATGGATGTAAATATCGCTTTTCTTAATGGAGTAATTGAGGAAGAAGTATACATAGAAAAAACTCAAGGTTTTGAGGTACACCCAAGAGAAACCCATGTATGTAGATTGAATAAGGCCTTGTATGGAACCAAGCAAGATCCAAGAGCTTGGTATGAACAATTTGACAGTTACTTGATGAGACTTGAATTTTCCAAGAGCTATGTTGATCCATATATTTATTACAAGGTTGTGAATGATGCACTTGTGATCTGGCTACTATATGTTGATGATTTTTTTCACACAGGTGCAGAGCCTCTCATTATTTAATGTAAGAGCGAGTTAGCCTTTGAATTTGATATGAAGGATCTTGGTCTCATGCATTATTATTTGGGACTAGAAGTATGGCAAAATCATGGTGAAATCTTCCTAGATCAAGGGAATTATTTTATAAAGATCCTTCAGAAGTTTGGGATGATGGATTGCAAATCCATGGAAACTACCATGGTGACAAATTTAAAGAAGTTGAAAGACTCTGAGACTCGTCCCTATATCGACAATTGATTAGCTCATTGATGTATTTGGTTAGTACCCGGTCGGGCATTTACTTTGTTGTGAACACATTGAGCCAGTTCCAGGTGGAACCTAGACATGAGCATTGGATAGTTCCAAATCACTTTTTGAGATATCTTCGTGGTACACTAAATTATGGTTTGATATATGCCTCAAATAGTGACATACAACTGCATGGATTTACTGATTTAAATTGGTCAAGGAGTGAAGATGACAGAAAGAGTACTTATGGTATATGTTTCATTTTGGGCTATGTTATGATATCATGGGCTAGAAGGAAACAGAAGTTTGTTTCACTCAGCATTGCAGAAGCATAGTATATTGCAGCTTGTGATGCTTGTACGAAAGCAGTATGGCTCCGTAAGTTTATTTCTATACTATTTGATTAGGTGTTGGATTCTACTGTGATATATTATAATAATCAGAGTTGTGTGAAGATTTCATATAACCCTATGTTCCATGACAAGTCGAAGCACATTGAGATCAAGTATTATTTTATCTGTGATAAATTCCATGAGGGAGAAGTGAATCTCTAGTACATCTCTATCGATGAGTAGACAAATGATATTTTGATGAAGCATATGTCCAAGATAAAGTTTCCGTACTTGAGGGACAAGCTGGGACTTGTGGATATAACTCTCTTGGTTGAGAGGGAGGTGGTGACTTCCTCGGTTGGGAGGGAGTGTTGATATATGGAATCATGGATAGTCAGTGTGTTTGTGGATATACATTCTCTAGGTGTAGAATGGTTCAGGAATAACATATTTTTGATGTACCATGGATAGTTATTCTCCTTGGGCATTTCCCAGACAAGTAGAATGTTCCAAGACAGTTTTTTCCTAGGGATTTTCCTAAACAGGTGGAATGGTCTGTCTCCCCGAGTTCACAATAGTGACCATAGTGGGGAGATTGGTACAGGGCTGACATTTTCCTTGATTTCATAATAGTGGCCAGAGAAGGGAAAATGGTCTAGGATAGTCATTCTTCGTGAGTTCATAGTTGTGACCAGAGTGGGAAGAATGGTCCTTGTATCCCATGGTGTGGCTTTTAGCATCTGTTGGAATAGTAATTCTTCATGTGTCACAAGAAGTGACCAAGATAGGAAGAATGGCCCCTATATCACTATGTTGAGTGAGTGACTTATGCGAGACACTCTATTGAGTGCGCTAAGTCTAGCACATGACTTATTCAACGTCATGCCTGATTACTCAAATGGAGTATGGCCTCGAGAGATGATGCATAAGATGATATGATTTGATTTCATGAGACTATTTTACTACATGGTGATAGCTTGTGTAGATATTAGTTGATTGTAGTAGATATTTTGGGTCTCTGGACAGTAGCTATGTGCTATTGTGGTGGATGTGTTCCAGTGGTAGTGATTGTGTGTTACTAGATAGTAGTTGTGCACTACTAGGAGTGGTTGTGTACCACTATATAATAGTTGTCTACTACTATGAATCGACATTATTGTGATCTATTGGATGGAATTGTAGTAACTAAGTGCTACTGCTTGATTTCCATGGAGACTACCAGTAGTGTTGAAGGTGTTTCCTAGGATGGTGTGCCAACTAGTAGTGTTGGAGGTGATTTCCAGCTATATGGATAGTGATGATGATGCTTGTGACTTGATTTGCATGATCATGAGATAACATGTATGGATATGATGATGTTTCATGTAGAATGGTCTGCAAGACTATGTGAGCCTTTCTCATACCATGTGAAATGGATGGACATGTTTGAGACCATTAAAGTTAATACCTCCCTAACTAGGAGGAAGTGTTGATATTATGGTAGTTGTGAGAGGTATTAACCTCCATAAGTAATCTTTGACTAGAATAGAATATTTCAGAAGCAAGACAAATCCTAAACATATGTGTAAAAACCCTAGAATACAAGTTGGCTCAGTAGAATAATTAATATTAAAGTATTACCCTCTAGAAAGAAAAGTCAGCCTAGACAAGAGACAAGAAGGACTATAAATAGGAGGATCCTGAGCTCATTTTGTACACACCTCACTCACTCTCTCAGAAAGGATAGCGCAAATTTAGAGTTGCATCTGCAAGAAAGGAAGGTGCATCATTTGGTGTGATTCTTGGTCTCTCTCTTTAACGCTATCTACTCCAATATATGCACCCTACCTTCTAGTATCTCTTGGTGGTATTCTTGGTGACATTCTTGGTGGTATTCTGATATTCTTGGTGATAGCTTAAGAAGTGATACTCCAACTATTGCAGTTGAGTATTGTTCTTGTTTTCTGCTTCTGGAGACTCTCTCTCTTGTGCGCTACCCTTGGAGAAGGTGTGCACTCCTTGTCTTGCGTTTTTGCTGCAGTTGGATGGTGTTTTATGGTTCCATCTCATGTTATTGTTGCAACCAAGGTTTATATGTCGCTTCTAGTGTGGCTTTCCAGAACCATTATATCTAGTGAAGGTTAAGGTGCTCGGGGGTGGATGCATGCCTATGGTTGGGTGACAATAGTGATATTTTCTATGGTAAAACAAGCACGTCGAATATTTTAAAAAAATTTACCATTGAAAAAAGACTCGCACCAAACAAAATCAACAACATCAAAGTACTCATATGTATCTTTAATGGAATTTTTTATTTCTTCCAGGCATTCAAAATAATCTACATCTCTATTACGCCTCTGTGCATTATGGATTTCACCAAATTATTGTAATAACAATAACTTTGACGCAAATATTGGACGATCTGGAATGAACTTCAAAAATGCTAAACCTAATAAAGACCCCCACTCTGCAGTAATTGAATATTGTTTTCCCCATATAAGTGTTTTCCCATCAAATTTTTTGAAACAAAATTGATGTTGGAAGCCAATATCATTAAGATTCTCAATACATTTTTCTTCACGATGTGATCCATGATTAAATCTTCACATGTCAATAGTTTCTTCTAATATATGAAAAACGGGCTCTGGAATGTATGTTTTCTTAATACATTCAATCAATTATGGTAGGCTTCCAACATTTTTCCTCTTCAATGTTACTAAAAAATGACTGAGCATTTGATTAATATGATCATGAGTGTGTCCAACAAGAAGGAAATCAACTTTCACCTTTTAAAAGATTCCCATTTCAACCAGCATGCTTAGATATCCAAACACAATTTGATTTTTATTTTCATGACTAGTGTTTTCCAAATGTAGATACAGAACTTGAGGAAGTTTCCCAGACCAGTGAGTGAGCACATGATGAATTATGGTGATGGTAATATTTTCATCATTATGAATATTTGGAGCTGTGAAGTAAACCCTTGGACACATTTTTCCATTGAAAACCATACAACCAACCAAGTGAAACTGAATGAAATTCTCTTCCAATATTTTTTTTTGTGTACGGACAAAATGTGGTAGAAGTGTTTTCTTCTAGCCCATGCCATCAATTATCATACCTAAATATTTGTTTGGAGCATCATAACACTTTTTTTTATGTTTGTACAACTTTTTCCTTTCACTTGATTGTTGATTCTAGTGTTCTTGAAGTGCTTTGATTATGGAATCTGCACATGACATAAAATAAAAATATTGATCATATGTTTTCATAGTTGATAGATATCCAATTTAAAAAATATATATATATAGTAAATCCATACCTCTCTTTTCCCCTTCAGATTTATCTCTTATTGATTTAAGAGTAGCACATATAATGAAAATCCCCATCCTTGACTTCTTAGGAATACAGACATTGTTGAATTGTCTCTTCCATATTCTTGTAAAATATGCATATGTAGAAAAATTACCATTTCCTTCAACACCTTCAGCATATCCTTTGTACAATTTGTAGATTTCCCTCCTTGAGAAACTCTTTGGAATATGTATTATGTCTATATCTGTCATACACTCTCCATTTTTGGAAAAGAAGACACACGTTCATGACAATGTAGTGTTTGTTAATGACCCACTCTCTCATCCATGATGTACCTTTGAATAAAATGAAGGATCTTTTTCCAACCTTGTTTGTATTCTTGATAGACAAAGATTACAAATGAGTGAATTTTTTTGAAATCCTTTCTGCAAAGTAAAAGATTCTCAATGTGATAATCATATCATGTCTTGGTGGATATCATGCACCCCATCAAATATGAATTTTGTACGCTCTTATTCATTGACAAATATGTCTTCCTTTTATTCAATGCATACATGTAGTCCATTCTTTTCAATGAATTCTTTTGACAACATTCACTTGAAATCAATTCACTTGTGGAAATTGACTTAGTGAGAAATTCTTCCCTAGACCTTGTATAACTAGGATGATTTGGATTGATATAAAAAGGTCTAGTCCTAGTCCTAGACACAATGTTTCTTTGTAATGTCTCCACTATTTCATCATCCTCACTAGAATGAATTTCCTCATCACCAGAAGGAATATCAAGCAAAACATTGTCAGGAGACTGAATAAGAGAATGTTGATCACCTTGATTTGTTGCAGTTGAATGATTGAGAACAAGATATTCATTCCTAGGTCCATCATCATCTTCATTGATAATCTCATTAATAAGAGGAATATCAAACTCACTAGAAAAATGATTACCATCCTCACCAATGTCATTGGATATTCCATGAAAATATTCACTTGAAGGAAAAGCATCATCACCCTTAAGACTATTAATGCCATTAAGATCCTCACTTGGAGAAAAATTTCCATCATCATCATCGGTACCTTGAAAATACTCACTTGGAGGGAAATTATCATCAACATTGTGTCCACCATTGACATAATCATCTTCACTGCTTTTAAAATCCCCACTCGAGAGAAATTCTTCATCATCCTGCTTAGTGCCTTGAAAATATTCATCAGTGTCTTGAAAATCCTCACTTGGAGGAAAATCATCGTCATAAACATTGTTTCCTTTAAATTCCCCACTCGGGAAAGAGTGTCCACCAATGGCATAATCATATTCAATACTTTGAAAATCCCCACTTGAGGGAAATTCTTCATCATCCTCATTACTTCCTTGAAAATCCTCACTTGGAGGAAAATCATCATCACCAACATTGTTGCCTTTAAATTCCCCACTCGGGAAAGAGTGTCCACCATTTCCATAATCATCATCACTACTTTTAAAATACCCACTTGAGGGAAATTATTCATCATCCTCATTCGTGCCTTGGAAATCCTCACTTGGAGGAAAATCTTCATCAGTATCTTCAAAATCCTCACTTGGAGGAAAATCTTCATCAGTATCTTCAAAATCCTCACTTGGAGGAAAATCATCATCACCAAAAATGTTTCCTTTAAATTCCCCACTTTGGAAAGAGTGTCTACCATTGTCATAATCATCTTCACTACCTTTAAAATCTCCACTTGAGGGAAATTATTCATCATATTCATTGGTTCCTTGGAAATCTTCATCGGTACCTTGAAAATCCTCACTTGGAGGAAAATTATCATCCCAATCATTTAAATTTTGTTCATAGTCTCCACTTTGACCTACATTTTGATTATTTTCAATACTATTAAACTGTTGAACATATTGATCACCATCATATTCCTCCTCTTTATCATTGGTGCCTTCAAAGTCCTCTAATTTAAAAATTTCCTGAGGAACATGTTGAATAACATTGCTTTCACTATGATCAAGCTTCTGAATAGATGAAAAATATGATGCCTCATTTACATTACAAGTGTTCCCATCTCATTTCCTAGTCCCAAAAGAATAGGTATGAGAACAATTTGTTGATGCCTCAAAAATAAAATATTTTTTATCTGACAAAGCCATCACTTCTCACTAAGAAAATAGAATGATACAAATGTTCACTCTCCCAATGACAATCTTATAACTTGCAGAATGAACTCCCTCCAAAATCCCCCCCATCAAAATTTCCCCCTAAAATATTCCCTCCAAAATCCCTCCCCCAATTTTTTGCCTTTATTATTTTCCCTTCGAAATTAAAAACAACTTTTACTCTTTTATTTTGTTAATTACAATATTTTTCATGTTTGTTTATTCATCCCACATTCATTAAACTTAACGATGATCCATATAATTTTAGGTATATATGTAGACAATCTTCTTCTTTTTTATTTATCCCGCATTCATTATACTTAATAGTAATGTATATCATATGTGTTATATATACACAATCTTGCTTTGTCTTTTTACATTGCATTAAATATTGGGAAGCATTTGTTAAATAAATTGAAGCAATCTAGGGAGAAACATCGAGAAGAAATTTGAGGAGAATCTAGCATTTTAGAGGTTAGTTATTTTTAAAATTCTTACCATTTACCAAAAAGCTTTTATAAGATCATCTTTGAATCAAATAAGATTTTTTCATGCGAAAATTATAAAAAACCCTAAAAGTTTTTAGATGTTTTCTAAATTTTTCTAAAATAATCACAACTTTTTTTAAAAATTGAGACCTTTTTCAAAGAAATTCTAACAAAATTCTTAGGATTTTTCGAAAAAAAAAAAAAAAAAGGAAAATTTAGG
>JASDQU010107659.1:21896-48725 GCA_032191745.1 Picea mariana | reverse complement strand
AAACATGTCTTCCATCTGTCTGTCTATGATGTCGATAGCGCACAATTGCACACTTGGTTTAATCATACATTTATCTATTTGGACTATGTCTTCCATAGTCACTTGTGAGATCTCGGCCGAATCTCTTTTTTATTTTTCATTTAAATCAAGTGATATTTTTTCCATATTCATTTGAACCAATGCCTTGGCATTACCTCCGCTATCAATGTCTAGCAGATTACCATCTATAGAACTGAAAGTCTCTTCTAAGGATTTTGTTACCCTCTTGGCTTGCAGCTTACCTTCCGAGATGTTGTGTTCACATTCTTTTAATAGAATATTTCCTCTGGTCTGCTCCGAAATGGTAAACTTGGGAGTACTTCCGGATTCCCTGTTGTTTGTAGCTATCACAGCCTCTTGAAAGGCGACCCGTGTTTCTCCAGCTTCTCTTTCTCTAACAAATAGATTTTCCAAAACTTGATTAACCAGCAAGCAGTTGTCCCGAATCCCCTCTACCCTGGCGAGTAAATTTCGCTGGGCCATAGAAACTCTGCTCCGAATCTCCATCGCCTGGGACTAGCATCCCGATATTTATCACTTTACTTTCGGCTATTTTCACTCTATCCTGTAGTTGTTCGATCAAATATTTTTACTAGCCCGCTTGCATCTGACCATTCTGAACCACCAGTTGTGCGTGTTCGAGCTTAGTCTTGAGCATCTCTATCTCACTTCTATCGGCCAACCTTGCTTGCTCTATTCCTACACTCGCCTGGTCTTTGGCAGCCTTCACTGTTGTGGCTAGTCTGGCTTCTAGTGTTTTGATGAGGCGATTTTTTCATTTCAACTGGTTTTTCAAAACTCTGACTGAAAATTGGTTCGCTGTGGTATATGCCCCTAATGTCCCAGCTATTTCCATTGTGAACTGTTCATTCTTCTTGTCCTTCCCATCAGTCATAACTTTGTATTTCTTGGTTGTTGATTCCCCTTCCTGATATAATTCTCTCTTTACCACTGCCTTTCTCTTCTTATCAAAAAAGAACTCATTTGGAGGGAGCTTTTCCACACTTATAGGCCTCAATTCTTCATTTAAGATCCACCCTGCATCAATATTTCCCTGAGTTGACTGCAAGGGAGTAATTGATGCGATAGGATCTCCGATTTGCTTCATTGATTTTCCCGGAGTATTAATCGGAGTCTGCTTCTTCGACGGGTCAGGAGTCTTTATCTCTGCTTTCAGACTCTTAGTTTTCTCTCCCTCGTCCTGGTGTTTTTCTTGACCGGGAGTCGCATCCTTGGAGCCTTCGGCATCTTTTTGTTTCACCTCTGTTGCACTCGGATTCTCACCCCGTAATACTGCGGGAAGACAACTGTGTCGATGTTCTTGGAATTTCAGAACATCGGCCCTCTCTTCAAATACCAAGGTTTGTATCCGAGCTAAAATCTCTGCATAAGACCTTGCGCCTCGGAAAATGTCATCCGAGGGTGAATTTTCATGTTCAAATCTCTTGAGTCTGCAACTAGCCAAATGATTACTCACGACCCTTTGCGGATCGTGCTTCTTGAATTCAATAAGGACCAATTTTAGGTCTTCCAGGGCTGTTGCCTCAGCTTTAGCATGCCCGAAATCTAACAAAGAATATGAATTTAAATGAACAGGAAAAGGTGGCCACACCTTCTTTGAGTATCCCTTAAGCTCCTTGCTTATGCCACCGATTACTGTTTGTCTAGCAACTTCGTGACAAGCCAGCTTGTCAGGGATAAATAATGGTAATGCATGTGGGGGAACAGATGCCCCGAAAACTCTGAGATATGAGAATTCAGCTTCTACATACCAGTCAACTATACTTCTCAAATTCATCACTATATTGTCTGAGATCCTGGGTGGCGGGTGACCGAAAATAGTGACATGCAGATGTACTATCACCCAGTTGAAGATTTCATATATGAAATCTGTCGATTTGTTTTCCCACAATTTCGAATGATAGGCATGGATGGGCTTGGCCTCTGCTAGAGTCCAACTCTAGCTCATTAAGGGAAATTGTGTTAAAAAGCATACGGTGTCCATAATGTATGCAGACATAAAAATGAAGAATTTTTTCCGCTCTCTTTCTGCGCTCGATACTCTGTAACCCAATTGGTCAAGCTATCAAACAGCATTTTCGCCCAAACAAAGGAATAGCCTTCAACGACTCGATGTATTAGAGGCACCCATTGAAGAAAGAGATGTGAGGTATCCTCTCTCCCGTATAATCTGCATGTCATCATAGCTACATACTTGAACTGTGGTTCCAAGGAAGCTATTGAATATATACCATTACTGTCTGCCCTGGACTTCGCAGGGTGCGAAACCCAATCTCTTATTAAGCTAGACATAGTCTTGTCATACTGCACACATTCCTTTTGTTTGAACTCTTCCAAGAATTCGGCATCATATGTAAGGTCGGATGTTGTGGGCAACTTGTACATAGCTTGCAGATGTTCAGGTCTGAAAGTCCTGATGGTGACCTTATGTTCATTCATGATGGTTCTAGTTGGTATGTCCACATGGTCTAATGCCCATCGGAGCATATCATAATAGGGGAGCAGTCGTGGCCTGGCCGCTACTTTATGCATTCCCGATTGAATGATGATCTTATATTTGGTGGTTATGTCTTTTTCATTGTCACTGGAATCATCGGAATAATCCACTAATTCGGCCTGCAGAACATCAGAAACGAACGACCAGTTCAGGACAGAGTCGACACTTCAAGGTGAAGTATCAGCGACGTTGTTCGAACCTTGTCCTGAAACCTCAACGCTGGCTTTAGATGTTTTTTGCGGGGCCATGACGAGAGATCCTGCTTTAGCTCTTCTGTGATAAAAATATGTATACATACAGAAGTTAGCTCGCTGAGAAAGTGTGCTCTGCGTAATATAGAAATGAATTTGTTATAACAAATAACAGCTTTATATATTCGAAAACTCGGTACTTTTTAAGAACAGATCGGTCAAATCAAGCTTAAAAATAAATTTAGCAATAAAAACCCAATCTTTATTTGTCGATTCGCCTTGTTTCTAATTAATGCCATAAATTTTGGTGGTTCGAAATGTCAGTTGGCGTAAGGAAGAATTCAGACTGCCTCGTAAATTGTGCAAGCATCAAAACACGAGAGATATTGATTTAGCTTAATTAATCCATTTTTACCAAAGTTAATTAACCTTTCGGTACTCGTTGTATCGGGAATTTTTTCTTTAACCCTTTGAACCTCTAACCCCCGAAATTGCGATGATTGATTTTGGTTAATAAAAACGTAATTGTGATTAGGCGCTTAATTAATTACGTAATTATTTATATTCGCCATATCGTGACTCGGGGCTTCGAAGGTAAGTTTCCAGGAAGTTTGCATGCCGAGCTGCGAAACCGTGAGATCGCGATAATACGTTTTAATTAAAAGGGAAGATAAACTCGGATTAAGTGTTTAATTAATTGTGTTCATATCTTTATCGTGACTTCGCGAGTCGGGGCTTAGACAGTGTAGCTTTTTAAAGAGAAAACGTCGAGTGGC
Source organism: Picea mariana (assembly GCA_032191745.1). Classification (NCBI taxonomy): domain Eukaryota; kingdom Viridiplantae; phylum Streptophyta; class Pinopsida; order Pinales; family Pinaceae; genus Picea; species Picea mariana. Next base: position 45,201 of record JASDQU010107659.1, on the reverse strand, counting down.
GAATTGCCAACAGAACTTAACCATGGCTTAGCTTTTACCTTTAACCTTGACACAGGTTACTAAAATAAGGACTTCGTGGTTTCATCTATCGGGGTTACGACAATAAGACTTTTGGATTTAGTGAACGCCGAGGCGCGAAAACCCGATGATGTTTAATCATGATTTAGGAAAATTTTACTCCCGTTACTGCCCTGGGTAAAATTTTAAAGCGATTTCGCCGTTTCGTTGCTTGGGACTTGTGAACTACGCGATCTATAGCATCCGACATGTGAAATCCCAAGGTAGAACAAAGGGGGGGAAATTTTGACGAAAAGTAGAAATCGCCTCAAGAGTACAATAATTTTCGCTACTTGCATGATAAGACTTCATATATTTTGAAACCACAGATGGAAAATACGAAAACCATCTTTTGATTTCGATCATTAAGACATGAAATTTGAGACGGGCTAGAAAAAACAAAAGCGGCTCCAACAGGAGGATTGATTGGAAAGGATCACTTTAGAGAACTTGTGGATATCAAAGACCCAATGGAAGAGAAAAATGACACAATGGAAGCACAAAATGATGTCGAAGAAGATGATAATGTGTCTGTTGATAATGATGAATTTGGGATATATGATATTGTTGATTAGTTTTAAGATTCCCTTGAAGATGATGCTCAATTTTGCAAATTTTTGATAAGTTGTAACTGTAATGTTTTGACTTTCAGATTTTAAAATAAGAATGAATATGTATCTATTGTTGTTTTATGATGAATCTTTTTTATTGTTTTCTTTTTACTTTTATTTGTATGTGAATCACTATACTAGGGAAAATTTTATTAAATGTTTTCATTTTTTTACTTCAAATGTATAAAAATATGGGAAAATGTTAATTTTTATAAAATTTTCATTTTGGGGTTCAATTATGTCCATAAAAATGTTTTATTTGACACGTTATTTTAAACGAATAGGTGCCAAAATGTATAGGTTTTTTATTATATATGGTTGTAAAATGCATATTGTTTTGCTAAATATTCAAAAATAATGTTATTTAACTAAAAGTATTTTCTATGTATTGAAGTAAAGGTAAACAATGTGTTAAAAGTGATGTTTTCCACTATGTTTTAAAAGTATGGAACCATAAATTAATTAAGGAGACACAATTGTATGAAAAATATTAATTTCAAAAAAGTAAATGGTAAAAAATATTTTTAAGATTGAAAGAAGCATGGAAAAATGACTAAAAACACCGTTGAAAAAAAAAATTAGAAAAAATTGAAAATAGATGAAAAATAAGCATTTAAAAAATAATGTGGAAACATTATGGATCAGAAAATTATGCATATGTTCATCGTATTTAGACTAAGATATTGTAATCTAACCTAATTACTCTTATCTCCATATAAGTTTATCTACTCTTGTTTCATCTATCATGATGTCAGTATAAGCAATGGAATTAGATCTATCCCTTTAAATGTAGGTGTAAACAAAGTAGAGTTTATGGTTCGATAAAAATCATTTTGGGTGGATACCAACAAGAATTAATTCACTATACATTGGTGGGGATTTGATCAAGAGGATCACAGTGACAAAAAACACTCATTGCAGCATGGGCCAGACCTTTCTTTAGACTTTACACCTACAGGAGGGGACCATTGCTACATTGCAATTCATTCCATCTTGGATCAGAAGGAGGTGAAGAAAACCTATCCATAGGTCACTCTCACCCCAATAGAGAGACAATGAACTCATCTATTCTAATATTGAGAGTAAAACATAGACCTAGTGTGAAAGATACAATTATTTAGATCGATTCGGTCTAGAGCACCTGTTCCTACCTACTCTACATGGCGTACGGACATCACCTTCAAACCTACTAGCTTGGAACTTATAGCCTACTGCACTACAAGTATCAAGCACACAACACATACTAGTCATTTATTCTCTCTTGTCTCTTTGCTTCCCACTTTTGATAAAGGCAAAGTATGCTTGTGAGGAAGACTAAGTATGAACGAAAATCATGTCTAAATCATGCTTATAAGGAGAATTAAAGGGACGGCATGAAATTCCATTTAATGTGCTCTACTTCTAGGAACAATGTGAAGTACACCAAAAATAGTAACAGAGTATGTATTATTGGTAACAAATCCTGGTCTTCTTGGAGAAGCATGCGAGATCGTCTCGTTTAAACTCTTGTTGTCCATGTTGTATAGTTAGTATAACATAGCTACGTGGATTAAGTGGCCTACTAGATTTAGTATGGATGATGTAGCTATGATACATGGGCATTGGCCCATGTTCGCTTTGTCTAAGAATGGTGGCTTATTCAAATGGTTTTTTCTATGTTTCCTAGATGTTAAAAATAGGTATCTCTGGTTCTGTTTCATAGATGTAAGAGATGCAAGGGCTAAGTTTACATATGGTTTCTATGTTGTTATTGGTGGTAAACATAGGCAATGAACAAATATAAGGCAGTGAGTAGCCCCGCTAACTAGGCACAGATAATGAATGGATGAATTGATGCACGTACAGTCACTAGATATTAATCTGCTTGGGAAATTGAATATGCATATGTATTTGGGACTGCACCCGAAACTAGGATTGGTACCGGACTTCATGCTTCCTTTACACATGTGACTTCAATATGTCTATAAGCATTCATTTCTCCATTGATGCAGCCCAACTAAAGGTCCAAGTTGGATCTTCTTATTTTAAACCCTTTCCTTTACTTAAGTAATTATCCATTCAACTCAAGTAGGTGATTTTATTCCCTCCACAGCCGCAAGAGCCTATTAATTTCTTGGAAATAAAACATCATAGTAAAGTGATGCCACCCTAATAACCAAATCGGTCAAATACAACTGCTTATAGGTCAACTGGACATGGAAAAACTACTGCTACTTTATTAATATTTGGATATCAGCCGGCTTAGAGTCAATGGGTAGCATTGCAATTTGGGTAAGGTTGTCTTTATTTTCCTTTAAACTGTTGTGTTCTTGCAGGGTGACTGGCATGGTGCTCTTCTCTCTCCCTGTATTTTATGCCTCCATTAATCTCACCAATGCCCATGGCTATGATATTGATGGATCAATTAGTTCTCATAAAGAGGAACAATTCTATATCATTTATATAAATACATGGTTTATATTCTGTTGATTTCATGACATATCATAAATATCATTGAGTATGACAGGATCGATGACCTAACAATCTAAATATCCCTAAGAAAGGGCATAGGGTATCGGGTTTTTGTTGGTTTTCTAACCCCTAATTCCCCTAATGCCAAACCATCATAGGTACATGGTTTAGTGAGAGGTTTTGGGTGCTCACCTATCCCTAAAGAAATGATCACTTTTTTCGGGTAAATGAGAACTTATACCCCTGTGCTCCTGATCTCATTCAGTATTTGGTCATTCCACTCTGCTATGAACGAGTTATTTTGAATATCTAAATCAGAATGGACTGTAACTATTGAATCAACTACTAAATCGATTGTTTCAACCCTGCTTCATGAGTAGGATAATAAACTGTCCTCCTACAAGTTGGCTTCTAGGGGTATTATTATTTCAGTATCTGTAGTGTAGATTACAGAATCTCCACTTATACCTAAAAGTATGAATTTCTCTAAGTAAATGTGATGTCTCCAACGGGGTAAAAATGCATGAAGTAGCTCTGATCTCATGACTAAATGTTATTTGCACCAACTAGGTCTAGGTTTATATAAAAAGGGCTAGTTGTGAGTTGGTTGATATAGGGGCTAATTAGTAGTTTTGCCCTAGATTTCACTGGGAATTAGGCTCATAAACCATCAAAGCATAAAAACATAGGTTTTGCATCCTAATGGATGAACTAGGACCCAAATAAGATCAAAATCTCTATAATTGGATCTTAATCTAGATGTGTTGCTATGTTAGGTTGTGGGATCAGATGCTACTATCTCTACTTCTCGTTAAGTGTGTTCAACAGTTGCAAGGATCCCCTTGGTCATGGGCATAGACATGTTCATGAGGGATCAAAATTAGGATTGGTTTCATAATTGGTGAGTGGAAGCAAAGTACAACTTGGATAGAAGAGATATAGCAAGGGTGAGTCGTGGGTTGAGGGGACCTTCCCAACGCTGTGATTGAGAAATCTAATGCATGAAAATTATTCTCACAGAGGTTATGGATCATGGGGATACTTCACCAGAGCCAGGATTAATAAGAAAATAAAATATCTAATATGTCTATGATATAACAAATAGCAGCAAGTATCATTACCAAGTTGTTCCTTAACAAAGAGCAAGAGGGAAATACACATAGATATAAAGGTGTTTCAATTCTAGCAGTAGTATAACTTGTAGTTTTTATTCGTATAATCTTTATAATATAATATTATATTATTATATTGGTGTAAATAAAATTTCCACTTAGACCTCATAGCTTAGAGATCGAGTAGCGCCATAAGTAGGATGAGTATAAATCAATAGGAATAAAGAGTAGTAGCAGTGGTTCATGTGTCTAAAAGAAGTGGTTGTTCCTTTCATGTTGTTGATAGCTAGAATATGAGATGCAAGCTAGTATTAGTGATGGTCTCAAAATCTAGTATTATGATCTTGTGGTGCATGAAGAGGAAGCAAGAATAGAGTAGTTCCCATCGTGATTGTTGATTCTCTCATGGCTATCTCTAAGTTATAACCAACCACGCCTTTTAGTTCATTGATTTTTTGTTCCCATAAGATGCATGTGATCAAGTTGAGATATTGGAAAATATGTAACTGTACCTAGATGGTTCTTCATTGCTAAGTGGTTGAGATGAATTGATCCTTGGGATCTCCTACCTGTATTGATCATAGATAAAGATGATACTAATGATAAGGGTAATAAATCTGGGTATAATGAATAGATAAATATAATTTTGGGGTTTTGGTCTAAATGCTATAAGTGCTCAAAGAATAGGTAAAGGGGGATAAAGGTTCAATTTCACATTAGGAAGGGTTCTTTAATTGACATTAGCACCTTTGACACTCATTCCCACATTTGATATGTTACCAATCATTGACTACCCACATTTTACACTAGTAGGTGAACCAAAAAGAACAACGTCGGGAATTTGGACCCCCAGGCAATCATATCCACATGTAATCTACACTACATGAATTATCCACCAAGAATCTATACTATCTACCAATCTCCATGACACTACAAAATATCCACGGTGGCAATTTCTCTATCTTCGTTAGCTTATTTCAAAGTAGCGTAAAATCTTTTCTAGTGTAATTCCAATTTAATTAGTCAGAATGGATCTTGCATTAGGTGTTATCCTGGCCCTAGTAGGTATCTCACTACTTTATGTTCATTATTTAGTATCAAAGCCTTAGGTTCTTATTATGTCTTATAATATTTTTCTCATTGCTTGACTAGCTTCTATTATATATTTCTAATTAATATCACATCCTTATAAAAGCATACCAATCCCATGCTCGGCCAGATCTTTTAGCAATACGCCAACTTCCTATAACTTATGGGAGCATCCTTTGATAGCAGGGCATGTTGAAATATAATATTATTATTCTATAAACTTTATTACTTTCTATTATCTCCTTGTAGTTAAAGAGTATATCCTATGCATACTTTCTATACATGATCCTAGGAGATTTTTATTGTATTTATTTATCACACAAGGAGACCTTCATACCAATATTAACTACTAGAATCTCCTAACTATTATTTCTTTAAGACCCTAAATATATGAATTAAGGAGAATAAAAGGACATTTATTAATTCATTAAGACTCTAACCTATCTAATTGTTTTCTAAGATAACCTTGCCTAATCCCTACTTACTAATACCTTACTTTTAGTAATAAGCTTAAGAAATTTATGTAGCTCGCATAATCTCTACGATCCAAGCGTAATAGCTCATTGGTACAGCTCTGTAAAAGCACCTACAAATAGTAATAATCAATGGGTCACTAGCACGGGAGTATGGAAGTTCTAGAAACGCATAAAGGAACTATCAATGATCAAATGTAACTTCACCTCCAGTTATTATAACAGCAACCAAACCTTACCCAACCCCTACTGAACACTCATATTGTTTTCCAAGAGATAGAAATTGAGCGTGAAAGAAAGTTGCACATCCCATACCAAACCATAGGGCACTTAGTCCCAATAAAACAACAATTCGAATAGACCAGCCCCATTTCATGCTACTACACACACAAGAACCATACTCATACTAGGATACTAACTACATTGCAACTGCTTCCATACCTCTGAAGCTCAACCCTTAGTGAAATCACAAGGTTGGACTCAGCGGGCGACGGGAAAGTGATTTTTGACCATTATCATGTTGTTTATGGTTCGATAAGGAACTATCGTGATTGATTCACGTGCACTTATCTCCATGATGTAACGCATAAATAGCTCTCATAAATCCATAACTAGGCCCAATGGATGCTTTACTCAATTAAGGAGGGGTGGTTGTCACCTTGATCTGTTAGGGTCGGGTATTTTTCCAATGGTTGGCTAACTCTATTAGAGTACATCGATAAAATGTTGGAACTAATATGGGAAATTTAGACAACATTAGCAATTGATAACATAGAAGAGACACAGCCAGGGAATCAGAACACATGAGCCCAAAAATACTATAAAAATTTGGACGTGGGAAAAGGAATTTGACTACCGATGGCATAGATGTATGCTTAACTATCACATCAATAAAAAAAACTAATACATCAATTACACAGTTATGAGATGCGAACATACGAACGGAACACGAAAACTTAATAAGCAATAAGCAAAGAGAGGTTGATCAACTCATGATGTATAATTCATAATACAATCATACATAATAGGCACCTATTGATCATACTATTGATTTGATATGGGTGGGACATAGAAAATTTTGAATATAGAGGTGTAAGGGTGATCAGTGAAGGTATTGGTGTTGCTCAATGAATCGATCATATCATGTGTGTAATAGGTTGCATGGATCAGAATGTGCAATGTATGGATTGGATTTAAACCATTTCAATTTGTATCTGACTTTGGTTTTTTCTTTTTTCTCCCTCCCTTACTATAGTCTAGCGCTTATATACTATAATTATCAATTAAATAGATCTAGAGGATTCAATGGATCTACAGCTAGCAACAGTTTAGCAGCATCCAAGTAAGCATCTGAGTTAGTTTAAGCATATCCAATTAACTGAGAAGCAACAACACCAATAACAACAGTTGCTTGAGTTGCAATTACATTTGACCCAAAATCAATTGATCTTGATCTAGTTACATGTCGAATTTTATATCTTGCATATGTAGAAGAAAATATACAATCATTAGTCAAGCTAGTTGGTCCCTATAGTTTAATATTTTTCGGGGTAGTGATCAACCTAACTGGATCCAGATCTGAAACTATTGAAGCTCGTGCCTCTGGTTCTTAAACATCTATTGTTGGTGGATTGATAAACCAAACGAAACAAACCTTTGAAACTGATGCATCTTTGTCAGATTTGTTGTTTACCTTGTTGAGTGAAACCTGCACCTTATCCGAGTGTGACCTATACTTGTAGTCTCTCTACACGTGCACCCATCCAACGTGCTATCCTACATATTAGCCATCCATTTGCACTATGCCCCACCTTCTCTCATGATGCAGGTAACTAGGTAAAATATAGGTACACTGGTAGATCCTCCTAAACTATGAGCCTGGGAAATCATCCATTACAATGCATTAGAGAGCTCATTTCCTCTACAAGTATCCATGATTGTGATTGTTTGGTAAGTCGTATGCCTCTGTGCGGTCAGTCTGAACCTCACCCTGTCACTTTATCAAATAATAATAATAAGCATAGTTCCTAGTTCCTACTCTTATCTAATAAATAAAGCATATTTTCTCTTTCTTACACTAAATATAGAAACCTAAATACTATACTAACTAAAGTATAAGTCAAGTTCCTAATCTTACAAATACCTTTAATAGATAAACCTTTGTTACTGTATAACTCCTTAAATATAATCTGACTAATATAGAGAATCGTAAAGAAGATAAAGAATAGCAAGGATCAATCTAATTAATTCCTTAATACTCGAGATTAATATTGATTATGATTCCTACTACTCTATATATATTAATATTCTCTATAGATACTTTATTTTTCACTCTGTAACTTATTATTTTAAATACTAAAATCAACTATCTATCTCTATATCTTCCCTGATCTCTATCTATATCTACCTATCTCTCCTACAAAGGACAAAAGAGACATCTATATCCTACATAAATCCAAGGTCTAAAGATATTAAAACCCAATCAACAATCCTAGTTCCTAATAATACTTCCAACAACTTCTAAGCCCTAAAACCCCTCTGAATGAACATCCAAAAGAATCCCTATCAAGGAGAAAATCTTCCAAATGTATCCAAAGGAGAAACCCTCTTCTATTTAGTAAAATAGAAACAATGTTCGCTTGGGGTGGAGGACAAATCACTCAGAAGGAGGAGATGTTCCTAATGACTTCGAAGGAGGAATAAAAGGTAAAAGGACCTACCATCTCATCGTGGTTCCTATACAAACTTCTAACCACCTCATAAAATCCTAGTGGCTACTAAGATAAATCATAGTTGCACCCTCATTCCTCAACATCATAAATCTAGTATGAGGGACTCAGCTTATGGTTGTCGAAAGCAACAAGTATGATTTACGAAGGCACAGGCAAAGGAAAGTTATATTCATAAGTGTTTATGACAACTGCATGTTCATTGGAAGATGTCTTACTACTAGAGATTTCATGAGCAGCGGTAGGTCGGGCTTGCACCTACTATCCTAGTCTCATGAGTGTGATGCTACACTCCAAATCTCGTTCACATAATTTGCTCCACCCAACACGGGTGTCTGTTTCACCTCCATATTTTTAGATACAGTTAAATGCAAGACCATTTAGATTTTACTCTCCTCCGACCAAAACCTAAATATATGTAGCCATGTCTCAACCATCTCGCCCCGTTCATCTGTCACCATGAACCTATCAAATCTTTCTGGTGAATAAGACACCCTGTACGTGCATCCTGTGGCTTCCAAACGTGGGATGAGTTTTCGTTGCAACCCTTGTCCATGTTGATCCTAACACCAACGAGCGATATTATATAGCTCGATTCGGTTTGATATTATGTCTACCCTCCATCAAAACCTGTATCATACAAGCCTTACCTAGCCACCTTTGACTCATAACATAGAACCATGGTGGATCCACTCAAAACGAGCTTCTTGCACGGCCTGGCTTCAAATTTCTGGCCCCGACCACATGGAGAAGGGCGATAAATACACTTAGCAAGGTTGGTGTGCTTCTAAAGAGGGAGAAGGGAAGTTACCTCATGCCATCAATAATAAATTCACTTACCTTGTTTTAACCTCTATGTGGACTATTGGAAATCATCCCACCTTCACCTCTTGGGACCTGGGTATCACTAAACGACATACATAAGGTACTCTTGTTTCTCCCCTGCATGTTAACTAGTGCCTGGTCTGACACCTCATTTGGTGAGGGACTAAGGTGCCTTACATATATAGTAGAGCTTTGTGGCCACTACATTCTATAGTGGGTGCTTGCTGTAACATACCCCCAACCACCCAGGCCGGGCCATGCTACCTCATAGTTACATTCTTGATAGGTTCTTATACAAATTTGGTAGTATAGCCCAGCCTTAGGCCACTAGGTTATACCACTCAGAGACTCATGTAGAACATCATACAAATAAAACTTAACAGACAATTACATTCTACTAATACATATATTTATGTGGAAATAACAGTAAATCCTATGCGTACAACATATACAGGATAAATCATAAATATAAAACATTTGCAAATACACAGCATGCAATTGAACACATAAATGGTACTTATGTTTTTATAGAAGACCACCAACTATGTGCAAACCTTCCACGAACCTCCCATCCTTAGGCCACATTGCTCATCACTCTCAGCAATGGGTCACCCCCAAGATGAGACTAAACTCCACCCGGATAAAGGTATTCCTAGGCTAGGATGAGACAATTGGAAGTTGCACAGTCAACGGGAAGGATTTTGTCCCAAGAACCAACTCACACTAACAGCCTACAGCATCTCATTACCCACATGCTTATCCCACCACAGAAAGTGTGCCCCTTCTATGCTCAATAGTCCTTCGGTTTCCCCACTTCCTTTCTAGGGCTTCAGTAATAGGCCATACAGGAATTCTCAAAGCACTATAGTTTTCATTGAGCTCCCTCTAGGAAAATCACTTCCCCAACAACCTCTCTCACCTAGAGAGAGTTGCTTACAGGCATGACAACTTGCTTCTTTTGTCCAACTTCAAAGTCAATCAAGTAAGGGTGATGGTCATAGCAAAGCTCGGGTATAGAATAGATGATGGCAGCAAGCCACGCTCAGTCAATGAACTATGTTGGCAGCAACAACAGTCCGTTAAGAAACGGTACGGGCTCATGAAAAGTATGTGTGCACTGTACTTCACAGAAAAAGTACGAGATAGCTCAAAAATGTTGTAGGTTCCATAGGTGTGTGAATGTTGCAAAGGCCAATGATGGAGGGGATGGCTCAATGCGTGAGTCTGTGAGTGAATGGGAAAAGATGCCAAATAGACTATTTTCCCCCACCTATATTTGCATGCACCATGATTGATGCATGGCTCTCTTGGATCTCATTTCTCTCCACTTGGGATTCATTCCCTCTTCCATGAGACTTAGGATAAAACAATTATCCTCACCTTAGTCTTTAGGAAATAATAATATAATATTCTCTTGGGGTTAAGCCCTCAATTTTAGCCCTTTTTCTCTAGTATGTTAGCCCTCCCTTTCCCTACCTAGTGGAACTTAGTCCCCCATTCTCTTTTATCGTGGTCGGTCTACATGCAGCGATGCATTTATATTAATGATATGAGTATTTACATATAAAAAAACAGGCTCATTGGCCTTTAACATCTAGGCTCTTTGGCCTAATCATCACATAAGCCTCCTAGCTTATAATCACTTGGATCACCAACCTAAAAAACATGTTTATAATTTAGCAGGAGCTCAGCCTTTGGTTATTACAATCCCCTCCCCTTATTTATGCACTATCCTCGGTGCATCTTGTTTACATACTACATCAATATTTTCAAAAATATTCAAAAAGATGCAGGTATTCTATCTGCATGGCATATTCATGCTCTAGTTGTATCATCGGGACCATACTAGGTCCATTGGACCCTTACAATCTCTATGGCTCGATTCTGGAGTTTCTTGATCTTTCGGTCCACTATGCACATCGGATGCACTTGAAAAGTGCCTTCTTGCTCCACCTAAATCACATTCCAATCAATAACATGATTAGCATCAGGTATATAATTTTTTAGCAATGATACATGGAATACATTATGAATAGTCATAGATGAAGGTAAATCAAGCATATAATCTACAGGCCCAATCTTCTCTGGGATTTCAAACAACCCACAATAATGAGCCACCAACTTTGAACAATTTCCCAGCTTCAAGAAACTTTTGTTGGCCCTCACTTTCAAGAATACACGATCACCCACGGAAAATTCCCTGTGAATTCTCCCCTTATCAGCATAGATTTTTTTCCTGTCTTGAGCAGTCTTTAAATTATGCTTTATTTTTTACATCTTCTCTTCCATTTCCTTGAGCAACTCTAGCCCAACTACTGCTCTACCTACTGGGTTGTCCCAACTAACTGGTGTGTTTCACTTTCTTCCATAAAGTGCCTCAAATGGGCTCATATTCAGAGATGCTTGGTACCCATTGTTGTAAGAAAACTCTAACAAGTGTAGATAGTGTTCCCATTTTGATGGTTTATCCATCACATACATACTCAACATATCCTCAATCACTTGGTTCACCCTCTCTATTTTTCCATCATATTTTGGATGATAAGTTGTGCTAAAATTCATATTTGTTCCAAATCCTTTAAACAATCCTTTCCATAACTTTGAGGTAAAATTTGGGTGTCTGCCAGACATAATTTTCTTGGGAATACCATGCAATCGAGCTACTTCCCTCATATAAAAATCAGCAACATTGGTTTCCTTGTGAGTAAGATTCACTGGAATGAAATTATGGGTAGCTTTGGTAAGATTTTCCACCATTACCATGATCGAATCATGTCGCTTGCTTGTTCTGGGAAGTTTGGTGATGAAGTCTATTTTCAGCACTTCCCACTTCCACACAAGGATAGGTAATGGCTGCAAAAACCCAGTTGGGTGTCTATGCTCATCCTTGACCTTTTGACACTCCCAACATTTGGCAATGTACTCAGCAATTTCTTTCTTCATGACCGGCCAATAATATTGGCTCTTGACTGCTGCAATTGTTTTATGATACTATGGGTGTCCATCATAGGGTACATTATGCATTTATTTCAAAATCATACTTCTCAATTATTGGGAATTGGGTACATAAATTATGTTTATGTACATAATAATTTCATCAATCCCCAACTTGTAATCTTCAACCTTCTGTTGTAAATTACCTTTGTTTTAATTTTGTTACTAATTTCTTGTATTGCAAATATAATTTTGCATCTTCCAAGACTTTGTCCTTCAAATCATATTGATACATGTTGATGTTTGTAGCATGCAACTCATGCACTCTCATGTTGAGTGCATCGGCCACCTTTTTCTCTTTCCCTTTTATATGCTTTATATCAAAGTCATATTCACTGATAAATTCCAACCATCTACTCTGTCTGGAATTTAAAGTTAGCTGATCAAATAAATATTTCAGACCAATATGGTTTGTCCTCAGCTCAAACCTTTTTCCCATGAGGTAGTTTCTCCACTTCTTCAAGGCATGCACTATGGCTTCCAACTATAAATCATGAGTGAAATAATTCCTTTCATGCTCCTTCAACTTTCTTGATTCGTAACATACAACATATACCTTCTGACTAATGACTACACCAAGTCCTTCTTTACATGCATTTGTACATACAATGAAGTCTTCATTTGGATATGCGATCCTTAGAATTGGAGCACTGGTTAATAATTGCTTCAGGTGTTGGAATCTCTTTTCACACTCCAATGATCACTAGAACTTCACTCCCTTCCTTTGCAAGGAAGTGATCAGATGAGAAATCTTTGAGAATCTCACAATAAATATTTTGTAGTAGCCAGCGAGACCCATGAATGACCTGATTTTTGTCACATTCTTAGGTGTTGACCACCCTTTAATGGCCTCAATATTTTCAAGGTCCGCTGTTATCCCTTCTTCAGATATGATATACCCCAAATAATGAATTTGGTTCTGATAAAATGAGCACTTTCTCAAATTGACATACAAATGATTCTCTCTTAACACTTGTAATACCATCTTAAAGTGTTTTTCATGCTCTTCTTCTGACTTGCAATATATAAGAATGTCATCCAAAAATACGATGACAAACTTTTCTAGGTATTCTCGGAAAACACCATTCATTAAACACATGAAAACAGTTGGTGCATTTGATAACCCAAATGGCACCATTGTGAACTCATAATGACCATATCTTGTTCTGAAGGAAGTCTTGTTGATGTCTTCCTCTCTGGTTCTTACCTAATGATAACCAGACCTGAGATCAATCTTTGAGAATACTTTTGCATCCTTCTACTAATCAAAGAGATCAACGATTTTCGAAAAATGATACTTGTTCTTTACAGTTACTTTGTTCAATTTTCTAAAGTCAATACACAGTCTCAATGTCCCATCATTCTTCTTCACAAATAAAATTGGGGCACCCCAAGGTGATACACTTGGGAATATGTATCCCTTCTTTAGAAGCTCTTCAAGGTGCATTTGCAACTCCTTCAGTTCTGGAGTACTAATCCTATAAGGAGTCTCGGATACTGGAGCTGCTCCAAGAATCAAATTTATAGAGAAATCAATATGTCTTTTAGGAGGTAATCCTTGTATTTTTTTAAACACGTCCTCATACTCCTTTAGGACTGCATAATCTTCAATATTTGACACTTTATCCTTAGGGGTTTCTTCCATATGAGCTACAAATATTTGACATCCCTTTCTGTGGCATTTCTTCAGCTGCATTGCTAATATTTATCTGATATCTACTGCTCTAGGAATTCCTTGGATTGTCCTTAGGTTCCCTTCCTCATCCAGGAAAGTAAATTCCTTGTTATGAAAGTCTAAGAGAGAATGGTGTTGGTCCAACCAATCCATCTCAATTAGGCATTCATATGAACCTAAAGGAAATATGTTCAAATATTCCTTGGTGTTCCACCCATTCATGCCCAGTGGACATGACTTAACCCACTCAATAACTTTTCTCTTGGCTCCAGTAGCCAGCTGCACCAACCAATATTTCCCATTCTTTCTTCTTGGAAAATGAAATCTCTCCACCACCTTAGGATCTATATAACTATGACTATCTCTTGAATCAATTAAAACAGTAAAGGCATGGTTGTTGATAATACCTTCCACTTGAATCATGTGTGATTGAAACTATGTTTTCTTGTTGTCCAGGGCTGCATAGATCCTTGGTACATCTCTACCCATGTCTTCCACTGTTTCATCTTGTTGTAAATTGTGAACATCTCTCACCTTGTCCCTTCTGTGCGGAAAATCTTTATGCATATGGTCTCCTTTACAACCCCACATTAAATAGGTGGTTTCCTTAGCCTTTTTCCCACCTGTCTCAATCACTCTAGGCTCTCTAGAAGATGGTTTTCCTTGAGGACTATTTCTGAAGAATGGTGGCTTGTTCCCCTTCTTCATCTATTCCATATTGAATTTCTTCTTGTCTTCCCAAGCTTTTTGAAAACTCAGCTTTCCTTTATGATAATCATATAGGCATTTGGATCTCCTTATAGTCTCCTCCAAAGTCTTAGGATCATCATATTGAATCTTATCATTGATGAAAGATGGCATCCCACTCAAATATCTTTGAATATTTACTGTCTCATCCTTGATGAAGGAGACATACTTCAATAGTTCTAAAAACCTTATTTCATTCTCATCAATGGTCATACTTCGAAGCTTGAGTTCAAAGAAATCTTTCATTTTCTTGTCATAGTATCTCTTAGTCAAGTATTTATTTTGAAAATACTTCTTGAATTCCTTCCAAGTAACATTTTTCCCTTTGATGTGTTTCACCAGCACAAGTTGATCCCACCACATGGATGCATTTCCCTTAAGTTTATAGATAGTGATTTTTCCTTCTTCATGAGAGGAATAATTATGTAATTGGAAATATTTCCTCATGCCTAGCAGCCATGTCTCGGCATCTTCCTCCTTCATGTGCTCACCATCAAAAGTAGGAGGTTTGATCTTGTTCATTTCTCCTCACATTTCATCCACCCCAAACCTTTTATGATGCTTCCTGACAGGAGATGGACTTGAGTTTCTATGTGCTCTCCTATTGGAATGCATTTGGGAGTGATGGTGATGTATGCTAACACTCCTTGATCTTCCTTTCTCCTCAGGAGACCTATGGCTTCCTTATTTTCTTGAGTCAATATACTTATCCAAATTCTTTTCAATTTTGTCCAGGCTCTGCATTAAATTCATGTTGAAGTCTTCATGTTTCTCTTTGTCTTTCATAATCCTTTCATTATCATCCTTGTGACTTTGGACATCTTTCTGCAAATTTCTAATGGTCTCTACCATATTCATGTTATCATCATTTCCTTATCCATGTCCATTGGAGTTTGTTCCTTCCATACCCAAATGGACATCCATTCCTTTGATCGCATCTTCCTAGTTGTAATCCCCCTATGTATCATCCATCTCTCTACACTTTGTGTTGTTCTAATCTGATCTAGTTGTTGTTAATTCTACAAAATGTGCAGCCAACAGAACTTTGTCATCCTAATTGTCTCAACAATTTAATGAAATTATGAACCATTCTGGTTCAATAATATATCAGACTTATTTCTTCTGATTTTCTTATAAAAAATTTATCCAGCTCAATTTCTAGGTGAATAGTTATGTTCTATTGTCCAATATCTTTCTAACGACTTACCCCTTGCTCAATTCTGAGTATTGAGCTGAAAGTTATAAATATTTGAACAATTTTGCTTCCTAGGAGGTAATCTTTGTACAATTTTTCTTCTTCTTCATAGTCGAATTGGCTCTTGGCCTCATTATGGATCCTCTCATAAAGTGAAAAATCCTTCTTAACATATTTAGGTGCAGGTTTGTACAGCTTGGAACCCTGTATATTCCTTCTTCTAGCTTCCTTCTGTCTTTGAAAACATCAATTCGGGCACTAGCCCCCTTTTGTTTTGACTAAAGTCACACAGGACCAAGGCTATGACTAAGCGCTTAGCTGATGTGCAATTATCCAAAGCTTTGGGGCTTCAGGGCTTCGGAACTTCGGACTTTGAGGTTTTCTCCTCCATCACACTTCATTTTCCTTGAATGTCGAACGTCGAACGTCAAACTGGAGAAGTTCTTCGGAGTTTCTCACTTCAGAGATTTGGCACTTTGGGCTTTGGAGGATTTCACAACTCCTTCCAACATTTCCTTCGAACACCAAATTTCTAAACCTTCTGAGGTCAACTTAATTATGTTGGCATTATTATGGTGGTGACACGTGGCCCCACTAACAAGTGACACGTGTCAGGTCACAATTGGTACATAAGGCATGTCAAACGTACAAAACAAAGTGACACATGGAAAGCTTAGAGTAGGTCCACGTCACCCTAGGTGACATCAACATGCCACATCACATTGGCGCTTCGGACCTTTGACACTTTGGGATTCAGAATTTTTTTCATCCACAAACTAGTTAACTCTCAAATTCGGAACTTCCGAACAATTTCTTCACGGAGCTTTGGTCCTTCAAGCTTCAGGACTTCAAAGATTCCTTCTCAGTACCACACAACACATCTCTCGAATGCCAAATTTCTGAACAGGTCCACATCACCCTAGGTGACATCATCATGCCGTGTCACTTCGGTTCTCCAAGACTTTGGGACTTTGAAGAGACCCACACCATAGCACATCAAAACACTTGAACGTCGAACTTTCGAACTCCCGAAAAATGTTCTTCAGAACTTCAAAACTTCAGGGCTCCAGGACTTTGGAAAACTTCTCATCTGCACACTTTAAAACTCCTCATCGTTGAACTTTCAAACTCTTGATCAGGTCCACATCACTGCGACGCTCCGGGACTTCTGCACTTCAGGATTCAAAAGATCTCCCACCAGCACACTTTATAACTTCCAAACTATCGAACACCAAAATCTTGAACTAACTGATCTGCAATGTGTATCTATGATAATGGACAGTTCACATTAGTTCTAGACTTCGGTACTTCAGAGAAACTCTACTCTACACAATCTCAAACGGATTTCCCCGAACAATGAACAACTAAACCACTTGGGAAATACAATGGTACGCCTTCTCCGGAATGATCTATGGTTGACAGTCACTCCAGGACTTCGGAGGATTTTGCTGTTGACCACCAACCCACCTCTGAACTGTCGGATGTTGAAACTTCGAACAGGCTAATCTGTGGACATGTGTCTCCAATAAAGGAACAGTCTCGATTAGTTTGGGACTTCGATACTTCGGGGAACTCTTCCATCCGCACAACCACAAATAAATTCCTCGGAGTGTCGAACTGTTGAACCACTCGGGGATCTAACGATCCGCCTTATCCCAAATGATCTATGGTGTAGATCCACTATAGGACTTCAGAGCTTCGGGGATTTTTCCTCCCTTCTGTCAAAGTTATAAAAAATTCCAAAGTAACGAAGTCCAAAAGACTTGAAGGTTAATCGTCACGCTCCTTTCTTAGATCTGATGGATGTGAAGGATTCGCCTTCTCCCAAACAGATCTGACGGCCCAAATATAAAATTTGTGGCCCTAAAACCACGGTTAATGTGGTTTATTTTCTCTGTTATCTTTCTTGAACCGCTACACCTTTTGAGCTTTCAGACATAGTTAAGGTGTGCTCTCAATGCCCTCTTGGCACTCATGGACGTTCTGAAACTCCAATTTTGTCCATTTCGACAACGATTCCCTCTGAAACTTTTGCTTCAATTTCCACTTACACGGCCCATCCAGGCTCAGTGTTAAAAATTGGATCTCTAATACCATATTGTAACATACCCTCGGCCACCCGAGTCGAGCCATGCTACCTCATAGTTACATTCTTGCTAAGTTCTGATACATTTTTGGTATTACAACCCATCCTTAGGCCACTGGGTTATACCACTCAGAGACTCATGTGGAACATCATACAAATAAAACTTAACAAAAAATTACATTATGCTAATACATATATTAATGTGGAAATTACAGTAAATCCTATACATACAGCATATATAGGCTAAACTCATAAATATAAAACATGTACAAATACACAGCATGCAATTGAACACATAAATGGTACTTATCGTTTAATAGAAGACCACCAACTACGTGTAGACCTTCCATGAACCTCCCAGCCTTAGACCACATTGCTCATCACTCTCAGCAGTGGGTCACCCCCGAGCTGGGACTAAACTCCACACAGGTAAAGGGACTCCTAGGCTAGACTGAGACAATTGGAAGTTTCATAGTCAACAGGAAGGATTCTGTCCCAGGAGCCAACTCACACTAATAGCCTATAGCCTCTCATTCCCCACATGTCTGTCCCACCCCAGGAAGTGTGCCCCTTCTCTGCTCAACATTCCTTCGACTTCCCCACTTCCCTTCCAGGGATTCAACAACAGGCCAGATGGGAATTCTCAGAGCAATATAGTTTTTGTTGAGCTCCCTCTGAGAAAATCACTTCCCCAACAACCTCTCTCACCTGGAGAGAGTTTTTTACAGTCCTGACAACCTTCTTCTTCATTCCACGGGCCTGAAAACCCGCCTCTTCAAACCCACATGCCTGAGAATCTGCTTCTTCAGTCCACAGGCCTGACAATCCGCCTCTTCAAACCCACAGGCCTAACAACCTGCTTCTTACGTCCAACTCCTAAGTCAATCGAGTAAGGGTGATGGACACATAAAAGATTGGGTATAGAACACATGATGGCAACAAGCCACACTCAGTCAAGGAACTGTGTTGGGTGCAGCTACAGTTTTTCGTTAAGGCACGATACGGGCTCAGGAAAAGTATAGGTGCATTGTACTTCACAGAAAAAGTATGGGATAACTCAAAAATGTTGCAGGTTCCAGAGGTGCGTGAATTTTGCAGAGGTCAAAAATGGATGGGATGTCTCATTGTGTGAGTCTATGAGTGAATGGGGAAATATGTCAAACAAACTCTTTTCCCCCACCTATATTTGCATGCACCATGATTGATGCGTGGCTCTCTTGGATCTCGTTTCTCTCCACTTGGGATTCATTCCATCTTCCATGAGACTTAGGATAAAACAATTATCCTCAACTTAGTCTTTAGGAAATAATAATATAATATTCTCTTGGGGTTAAGCCCTCAAGCTTAGCCCTTTTTCCATAGTCTATTATCCCTCTATTTCCCTACCTATTGGAGCTTAGTCCCCCATTCTCTTGTATCATGGTCGGTCTACACGCAGTGATGCATTTATATTAATGATATGAGTATTTACATATACAAAAGCAGGCTCACTGGCCTTTAACATCTAGTCTCTCTGGTTGAATCATCACATAAGCCTCCTAGCTTATAATCACTTGGCTCACCAGCCTACAAAACATGTTTACAATTCAGCAGGGGCTCGACCTTGGGGTATTACAATTGCGGCATGTATTGGTATATGTCGTTGTCATGTGATAGGTGCAAGTGTCATTGATGATCAAATGATAATTTATTGTAAAGATAGAAAAGAGGAACTCTGAAAGAAACAGGAAGGAATAGTTCATCAAGGAATGAGGATCATCATAAACATCGTTGTCATCATCACATCAAAAATATCAGGTAAGTCCCTAAGAATGGGACCGAGGAGGGAAATACGCATTTGTTATATTACTCAGTCATCATATCAAACCAGCACTTTGAGAGAGAAAAAAAAGATTCATTATTTCACGATGCATATGACATATCCACGAGTGAATGATTGATGTTGGATTTCGTCTGATCAAACATGGTTTTGGGTGGTTCATATTTTTTCTAGTAAAGATATGTAATCTTCTCTAAGTTTCATATAGAAATATGGTACTTTACCTTATCATACGATGCGGATGGGTGACACTGATTTGAGAGTAGATAATGTTAAGTCAATGTCCTTAATGAGCTTCTATTGTTTTGTAGAGTCAATGTCCTGAGCTCCTACTGCTCTTTTTTTATTTGGAATGGCCAACGACTTCCCCCAAGCATAAAGTGATAAATACAAGTACATGAGGTATACAAGTGACTATGCGATGAAAATCTCTCAATGCCAAGAATCGTGCTCTCAATGGCATGCATCATAATAGAAGGATCATTGGTCTAGGCTCCTCTTCTTGGGGTAGTTCCTTCCAATCGAGAATGAAGATTTGATTAGGTGGTTCAGTTCCCATAATTAGTGAGCTTGGTTTTCTTCATACATGGATCAAATTCTATATGCTCTGGTTGTGTAGGGTAAACACATGCATGAATATTGACTCCTAATTTTCTAGTGTGAATATTAGTATAAAGCTAGTTATCTTAAGAAGGAAAGCAGTTGAGGTAAGTGGCTAAAGTGATTAGTAAAATATTAGTGACTTGGAAGTATGATTATATTGGCAAGCTCCTTTGTATCCATGACCTCCTTTCCATGGAATCGTAAAAGGCTAGCAAAACATAAGAAACTACAGTGACTAACAGAGGGTATCTTGGAGTGACAATCGTCTCTTTATAAAGTGATAAAGGTAAGAGCAGTAAATATATGTAAAGTAATAATGGGTAAGAGCAGTAAATATATAACTTGTGATAAGGTAGTTCTTTAGAATTCATCGCATCAATTTTTAATTCGACATTTGGTCTGAAACGTCGAATTAAAAATTGATGTGATGAATCTAAAAGAACTACCTTATCATAAGACTAGTCACAAAAGTCTCAAAATTGAAATATATAGCTTGTATTTGGTGATGATATTATTTATCTTCGCTGATGATTGCAAGGGTAAGGGATATCAAACCAGTGATAGGTAGGGGTATAAAAATAGAAGTTCATTTAGTTGTTATGATATGTAGATAAGCTAAGGGTGGGTAAGGTGATCAATCTAATGAGGCCCGTAGATAAACAAGACTAGATAGGCCATGTGATTATTGGTGTTGTCCCCATTGGGATTGAATTCATCTTTGAACTCTCGTAGCTCGTAATATATATGATCCAAGTATTTCCATCTAATCCCTCATCTGGTGTAACCATGGGTGGGTTTTAGAGGCCACCATGGGGTATAAGTCCCCCTTTTAAAGGTTCACTCTTCCTAACTATCCTTGCATATCCTATTACGAAATGAAATATCAAACCCGAAACATGTGAAATGACCAAAGAATTCCAGTTCATCCTCCCTACACATGGTTAGTCTAAATTGTGTGATACATGGTCGTTGGATCTTGATCTAGGTAATTTTCAATGGTCATCGTAAGGGGAATTGTAAGGGGAATTGTATCATTTATATCTACTCCCTCTATATTTAATATTGTACATAGCACTATGAGGTTCCATTTCATACGGTGATAATCTGATAAGAATTGATCTGATCCAGAATGTGCAAAAGGTGTAAAAAATGGCATGGAAACTGATTTGAATTTTGTATTATCGCAGTAGAGTCAAAACCATGCTACACGTTGGGCCATTTCATATAGTTTGAGTTGCGGTGAACAAGCCTTTTTCAAGTCAAGGGAACTATTTGGGATTATTCTATTTATCACTCTTTTTCTGCTTGCATTGTTATCTGATCACGTAGGGACAAAAATCGTTATACACCTAACACCAATATATGTTGTTTTAACCACCTAATCTACACCGGACACCAATAAATGTTGTTTTAACTACCTAAGAATCTTGAGTGAAAGGAAAGGAATATAGATCTCTAATTTGGTCTAAGGTATTAGGATAGGTCCCTTCTTTTCCTTTATGGTGCTTGGCTTAAGCCCCATTGTTGTGGATAGGATGTCCCTTTATTAGACCTCGTTGTGGGGATTCTGGTCCCTCTGTTGATACAAGAGTTAATTCATGTTGCAATTGTTCTCATGGTGATTATTCGGTAGTGGGGAGGGAGCGGTAAGTTGCAGAAATTGGTTTCCAAGAGTTATTATGACACTGTGTTAAAATATCCACAGTCGACACATTATTATAGGTGGATATATTCCATAATGATCCTTTCATGAATTATCAAGCAAAACCCAAGTGACCATAACGTGGTCAAATAATAGAGCATGACATGTTCAACTAATAGGGTCGGTTGTTCATTTTTTGATAGGTTTTGTAGGAGGTGTCAGTGAAAGTAGTGATAGTGTGGCTATTGGTTTCACCTAGTGACACAGATCCTACCCGATCCTAAAATATCTAAATGTACGAGTTCAAGTCATTGGTCTGGTTGTAAAGAGTTCAAGATCTTGTTGTTCTATTGCATAATGAATAGATGAGAGGATCCATTGTGCTATGATGAGTGTTTTTGTAGGTAATAGTGAATTCCATGGTTGTTTGATCGTTGGTGTAGGCTTTCGTAGATTATTGTAAGTTTGCAAGTGTACAAGTTTATAAATCTAGTTCCTAAGTGACTGATATATTGATTGCTTGGGATCTCTATGTTCAGGGAAGCATCTCTTATGAGAACCTTGTCTTATTGTGAGATGTTTAGTTCCACAAGTAGTTGAGTTTGGTTGGTTCTATACTAATGTGAGTGATGACATGTTCTTGCTAATGTGTGATCATGTGGTTTGTGGATGTCGATCCAGTGCTAAGTGAATAAAGAAGTGATAGTCACAATTGTTGGCATTGGATGGTTTTCATAGTATCTATGTAACCGAGCAAGTTGTATTCATATAAATATGTGGAGGGCTCGAAGGCCATTATTGAGGGGTAGAGTATGTTGGATGTTGTTGTTTACATGGTTGTTGTATTTGTTGTTATTCTGTTGTATGCCTCTTCTACTTCTAATGACAAGGTAGTAAAGAACTTGGTGCAATTTAAGCTATAAGTTCTCTATCTTGTTGTTGGTGTTGTTGATGTTGAAGTTTCAAGTGTGTTACTATGAGATATGGGGATCTAGTTTTTCTATTGTTGTTGTTGTTCCTGCAATGGTGTCTGCTATCATGTAACCAAATTTCCTCTAAGCAAGGGTCTGAGTGAAGGTAGTCTAATCAATAAGTATAAAAGCATCCCTAAGTATATTTCCTGATAAGACATAAATTATTATTCTATTGAACGAGAAAATGATCGAAGGATAACCTCTATCATTAGTTTAACTGGTA
>JASDQU010107658.1:30960-52162 GCA_032191745.1 Picea mariana | reverse complement strand
CATGAAGACCAAACTATTACTTAAGTGGGTTTTTGTTTAAAATGTTATTTTTATTCTAGGGTCTTTTTCTTAAGGTTAGACTAAATTTTTACCCTAGAAAAGTTTTAGACTTAGGACTTAGATTCTGAACTGGATGACACTTGGTAAGGGAAGTTGTTTAAGGATTTCTTAAGGTGTTAAAGTCTCAGGGCCATCTAGGTTCATTTCTTCATCATCATCACTGCGACGTGCCCTTTAGGATGCACTACGTGCTCCAAGGGTGCCACTTGCCCCATTCGTTTCTTTTGCGCGACGTGTCCTTCAGGATGCACCATGTGCTCCAAGGGTGCCACTCACCAAACTTATGTTTCTTTCGCGTGATGTGACCTTCAGAATTCACCACGTGCTCCAAGGGTGCCACTTTCCAACTTGACTAATTGGTAGACGTCTATAACCTCTGGAGTCAACACTCCGCCAGGTGAACTTGTGGGAGACTAAGGGCTCTAAGGAATAAGGCCCCTACCTTATTGCGCGCCCCTTAGAATCATCATGAGCGACTGTCGCAGTCTATCCTCACGACATCGTGGATCCTCTCGAACTACGTAATCGTTAACCTACAGTTCGAGCCACGGCGGGAGTGCTAGTAGGCTGTGGCAGGGTTGTTGTCCACACCTCTCCCTCAACCTCTCTGGAAATCGTGTGTGGCCCCTTTACACAATTTGTGAGTCTGGTCGGCAAGCTATCGTTAGTCTACATCATCAACAATCATGTCATAACATGTCAACATCATATCATGAAATCAATGAAATATCATAGTAAATAAATCAACCCAAATAGAACACTCCCTGACTCAATCCAGAGTCCAAGGGGTTCCACCGATGCCTCTGCATCCTCAAGGTCCAAAACCCTGCACACTCAATGAAACTGAGTCAGCAACATCTGTCTACATCAAAGTTCTAAAAACATCATGTCATCTATCATAATGCATCATAATCAAGGATAAATGGTTTAACATCATAACAGTCCAGATCACTTGTGAGCAAGTGTCCTCAATGAATAAGTTTTCTCGGTGTGCCAGAGAGGGATGTTACATACACCCCCTCTTGGTCTAAACTTCGTCTCGAAGTTTCTCAGTATAAATGCCAAAATAAAAGTACCACAGTATCATACATCTATCTATCAAACAAAAATGGGAACTGTTGGTGCATATCATATGCATCCTCCTAGGCTGCCAAGTGCGGACTATAGCTGTCCCACTAGACCTTGACCTGATCTATCGTTTGACGTCAGAACTGTCGAACGCAATGATATAAGATGTAGACCGACTCAGTTGTGAGAACTCCCTCATCCGATACCTGCAAGGAACTCATGTCAATCACATGTGTAGGATCACTAATATAATTCCTCAAAACAGATACATGAAATACATCATGCATACACCTCAAAGAATCAGGCAAGGCTAGTCGATAGGCCACGGGCCCCTTTCTATCCACAATCTTGAAAGGTCCCATGAACCTAGGAGAGATTTTAGCTCCCCTTCCAAACTTGATCGAACTCTTATGTGGTTTAACTCGCAAGAAGACTCGATCGCCGACCTCGTAACTACGGTCGACTCGGTGTGCATCGGCATAACTCTTCTGTCGACTATGCGCTTCTTTTATCCTTTGTCTTATGGTTTGCATTTTCTCTTCCATTTCTTGGATCACTTCTGGTCCCACCAGGACCCTATCCTCAAGCCGATCCCAACTCAAGAATGTCCGACATGGTCACCCATAGAGGAACTCAAAAGGTGCCCTCTTAATGGCGTTCTAGTAACTGTTGTTGTAAGAGAACTCTACTAGGGGAAAGAACTCCTCCCGACACTTTTGTTGGTCCATCACGTACATGCGCAACATGTCTTCCAAGGTTTGGTTCATTCGTTCGGTCTGTCCATCCATCTTTGGGTGATAGGTAGTACTAAAATTAAGTTGGGTTCCCAAGGCCTCTTGGAAACTCGTCCAAAATTATCCAGTAAACACTGATCTATGATCGGATATAATCTTCTTAGGCACGCCATGCAACCTCACAATCTCACTGATGAAAACTCTCACTATGTCAGGTGCCTCATATGTCGTACGCACAGGAATAAAGTGAGCACTCTTCGTCAGAGTGTCTACTACTACAAAAATCGAGTCATGTCTCCTTGTCATCAGTAGCAATCCAACAATAAAATCCATCGAAATAACCTCCCATTTCGATTCTGGAATGGCATGTGGTTGAAGTAATCCTGCCGAGTGTCTATGTTCAGCCTTTACCTACTGACACTCTAGACATCTGGCCACATAGTTGACTATGTCGACCTTCATTCCCTTCCAGAAGAATAAGGGTTTAAGGTCTGCCCTCATCTTCGTGACTCCTGGGTGAGCCATGTAAACTACTCTATGAGCCTCTCTCAGGATCAACATCCTCAACTCATCATTTGGTGGTACGTAAATCTGACCTCTAAACCTCAATAACCCATCGCTATCAAAAGAAAATCCCTCATATCGTGGTACCATCATTGTGTTTTGTCTGATAAAATCCTCGACTTCTTTGTACCAATCATTATCACGCTATAAAGTGAGAATCTTCTCACATAGATTCATCTGAAGAGGCAACACCAAAAAGATGTGTGGTCTCCGACTCAAAGCATCCACCACTCAATTCACTGTTCCCTTTATGTAAGTAATCTCAAATTCGTACTCGCTAAGCAATTCTGACCAACGTCGTTGTCGCGCGTTCAGGTCGCTTTGCATAAATATGTGTTGTAGTCCACAATGATTAGTCCTTAGTTCAAATTTTCATCCAACAAGGTAGTGTCTCCAAACCTTCAGGGCATATACGATGGCTAATAACTCCAAATCGTGCGTCGCTTAGTTCTCCTCATGCCTTCTCAGCTTCCTCGAAATGTAAGCAACCACTCATCTGTCTTGCATCAAGACTCCGCCTAAACCTTCCTTGGATGCGTCAGTGCATACCAAGAAGTATGCATCCATGTCAGGGACCTTTAGTATCAGCACTATGGTCAACAACTCTTTAAGCCTTTGAAATTCTTCCGTGCATTTCTCGGTTCAAACAAACTTCTTGTTTTTCTTCTACAATTCCGTGATCGGATTTGCTATCTTTGAAAATCCCTCGACAAACCGTTGATAGTATCCTGCTAAACCCATAAAACTACGCATTTCTATGACATTCGTCGGAGCAGGCCATTCCATAATATCCTCAACCTTTGTTGGATCCACGACGATACCTTCGCCGAAGATGACATGCCCTAAGTAGTGAATCCTCGATTGATAAAAAAAGAATTTGGACAACTTCCCATACAAATTGTGTTATCGTAGACACTGTAGTACCAAGCGTAAGTGATCGTCATGCTCCTCTGTTGTGCGAGAGCAAATCAAAATATCATCAATGAATACTTGGATGAACTTGTCCAAGTACTCACGGAACACCCCGTTCATCAAACTCATGAATACCCCTGGGGAATTTGTCAGTCCAAACGGTAAAATAGTAAACTTGTAATGTCAAAATCTCTTCTTAAAGACGGTCTTAGGGACGTCATCCTCCTTGATCCATAACTGGTGATACTGTGATCGCAAATCCACCTTGGAGAACACCGTCGCACCCTTCATTTGATCGAACAAATCATCAATTCTTGGTAAGGGATACTGATTCTTGATCATAGCCTTGTTCATTTGACGGTAGTCAATGCAAAGCCTCCATGATCCGTCTTTCTTTCATATGAAAATAATTGGTGCACCCCACAGTGACACACTAGGGCGTATCAGTCCCAGGTCCAACAACTCCTTCAGTTGCATTTTCAGCTCTTGCAACTCCAAGGTCGACATTCGATAAGGTGTTCTTGCTATCGGTTCAGTCCCCAATTTCCAAAGGCAACTCCTCTGGAAATACATCCGCAAACTCCTTCACCATCGAAAGGTGTTCTAGACCTTCCACTACTCCCTTTTAGTTTAGCGTGAGGATTGCATAAATATTGCACCCCTTGCGCATGCTCTTTCATAGCTATAAGGAGGAGATGAATCTTAGGGATACTCCCTGGTTCCATCCTACAATCACACATCTCTGTCCTTCATCATCGACCAAGCTCAACCGTTTCATCTTACAGTTGAGTATCGCCTCATGCCATTCCAACCAACCCATACCAATCACGACGTCATAAGATCCTAAGATTGTGACGTACAAGTTGACCCTCGTGACAAACTCTCCCAGGTTAAGGGCACAACCCGTAACCTTCCCTCTAACCTTATGTTTGGCTCTTGAATCCATCTCTACAAAGCTAAACTCCTCTTGTTCGACTTCCTTTACCTTAATCCTTTTTAGCACTGCAACAAAAATGAAACTCTCAATAGCACCTGGGTCTATCAAAATACTAAGGGTCTAGTCAGCAACAATACCTATCGTCTCGAGCATAGTCGACTGATGCTCTGCCTAGCGGTTATTCACCACTGCATGAATCCGATGGGCCTTTCCCATATCTCCCACTGTAGTGGGTCCGACTGATCCGTACGTCCTTGTCCTCTCCATAGGACAGTCACGCTGGTAGCATTGCTCCCCACACGTCCAACACCCCTTCTTCAGCCCAGTAATCCTGGTACTCAAAGTAGAAGACGACAGCTCACTAGCCTAGAACCCAGGTCTGTTCTACTGAACAGGCCTAAACTGCTGTTGTTGCGGGCGACGCTACTGCTGGTGCTGTGGTCCCCGATAAGGTGTCCACTGCTGAGGCAGCGGTCGCCGAGGTGTAGTGAAAGTGGATCCCCTCTAGAAGCCATGATATCCCGACGTATGTCTCGCTGGTGTCTGGTGCTACGGAGTTCCAGATGAACCCTGCCCTACTGATCTCGCTGGAGTCCTAGTCTGACCCCCACTGATAAGCTCCTCCTCTGCTATGAGGGCCTTTTGGATAGCGTCGTGCAAGGTTTGAGGCATCAAGATCCTAACCTTTGCACGCAAGTTGTCGTTAAGGCCAAACATGAACCTGTTGACCTTGAGCTTCTCAGTGTTAAGGTGCGGATCATACCAGAGCAGCTCCATAAAACGTGCCTCGTACTCGGGCACCGTACGACCTCCCTGTCATAATGCGTTGAACTTATTTAGCTGATGCTCAATGAATTCCTCTGAAAGATACCTCTCTCGAAACCGTTCCTCGAACATTTCCCATGACATGTCTTCAATGACCATGTTCAGCTGCGGCAGGAGCGTCTTCCACCATAGAAGAGCACTCCCCTTCAGTTGAAAGACCGCCATGTGGACCTTCATGTTGGAGGTATAATCGTAAAGTGCGAAGCACATCGCCATATTCTCCAACCATGCCTCGGCGGCAGTGCCATCTGGGGCACCAAAGAACTCAAGAAATTTAACCTTCTCGAGTTCACGGTGAATGCTACCTGTAACGACCGGTGTACGGGGTGGAACCTCAACAGGTGTCGGTGCCCTGGCCTCGTCTCTATCCAATCGGCTGATCAATGCCTCGAACATGCGCTGAAAAGATCTCATCATCCCAACAACGTCTCCAACTGCTATCTTCTCCTGTCCGAGAACCTTCTCGCCTCCCTGGGGGTTAGACCCCTCAGGTGTGGATTCTACTGGAGGCGTCACACCTCCTCCTCTAGCATCCCGTCATCTACCTCCGCGACGTCCTCTAACCATGATTACTTGCACGCACACAATCAACTCAATCAACAACAGTATAATCAAATCTAATCATGTCACGAAATTCATAGAGAATCCCAAGCTGCGAGTCGAACTGACTCTGATATCATATGTAATGTCCTCCCTTGTTACGACAACCACTCTTTAATAGGTGCAATTTTTTTATTTTTTTGTTTAAGGTGTGTGCGCATGTGTAAAAAGGAACCAGACACACTTGACTCTACGTCGCCACCCGACGACTAACAAGATGCAACCATGATGATCACAACAAGAAGACAAGAGGCGTACAACAAGTAACTGCAAACATTAAATGACATATAGGGTTATGCACTGTACAAAAACAGAAGGAAGAATCCATAGTAGTAGATTTTACTATTTCTGCATAGGAAAGCAAGGTGTTTAATCTTAGTTCTCTGCCCTGGAGAGAGAGAAGGTCAGATAGGCTCCTAGCCGACTGCTCGGGCTGAAACTAGTAATCTTCGTCAGGTGTGTCGCAAGAGTGGAAACCCTGCCTTTAAAGGGCCCGAGACTCTTGATACGGAACAAGATTCTTTACACAAAAATAATCACACACACAGACTTATATACTAAGGCTACATGGAGGTGTCTACATCCAGCCCTACAAAACTGACCAAGGAATAAATGATTACGACCTCGTACAACACAAATTATATGAACAACACGTCCTCTAGGAAGGTGCAAGTAAGAAGGACTCCAACATTGACCATCCATGATTAAGACTTAATGACATAGTCACAGACAAACTACTTCATTTAAAATTAATTAATTGACGAGTTATCCAACCTTAACTAAAGTAAATTTAAGTAACTACAATCCCCCGATAACCAAATCTTAATGACTTAAGGTGCTTATTTTAGGACCTTATATTTATCTACTATTGACGATAATTAGTTTCATAATCCCTGCCATAAAACATCAAGCATTTTCACTTTGCATTGCAAGGACTTATACCATGACCATCACGTTACAACTGATGATTTACTTATATCAACTACATTAACCTTACCATAAATGCTAACAACATTAACCTTAACCATTCCATAACCATTTTTCATTCCATTATATTATTTCAACAATTACTTTAACATTTCCACCTTATAAAACCATGATTATTTAACAATTACTACCATTAACACCATATTACTTTCACTATTATCACTTTAACAATTATAACATAATACATCAATATTAATTTAACCATTATTACCTTATAAAATCATAAGTTATTAACAATGAATACCATCAAGCCATATCACCTTAACAATCATATTTTAACAGTTATTGCATAATCACTTCAACATTACTTTCACCATAATTGCCTTACAATACCATAATGATTAATCCTTATTACCATTAAAACAAAATAAAAACGAGGCAGCTGTAATAAAACCACCTACTTTGAATCGAATAAAACAATGTCAATATTTCATGAAAGGAAAAACCAGAACTTTTCCAAAACAATAACATAAACTAGACAGCTGTAACAAAATATGTAATAACTTATGTATGTTAGAAGATAGCTGTAATAAAGGCTGAACTATTCCAATAAAAACAACATCAACTAGCTAGCCTAATTTTCTTTTTGGCGCTGCCTATTAGTCTTAAAAATAAAAGAATAAAATATATATAAACAAATCCAGTGCTAATGATCTGTGCTAAGCATTTGGAACAATATATAATAATAAATAAACCTGTCAATCTTTAAAATATAAAAATTATATAAAGAAATCTGATGCAGTCGGGTAACTATCCCTTGTCCAGCGCTAACAATCGGAGCTATTCATTCAGAAGCAAGGTATAAATTAAAATCTGTCGGTATTTAAAACAAAAATACATGCTGATAAAAAGGAAGTAACCCTGTGTGAAAAAGCGAAGGAACGTGGTGGCATTATAGCCATGAAGGCGGGGTGTACAGCTGGTCTGAGAGGTTGCTCCCAACCCAAAAATACTCAGAAAATTCAGGGGAGGTCACCGGCTGACTATCCGTTGAGTGTGGGGGCATTCGACTGAGGGAACCCGATGCCAAGGATCCCAGAAAGTGCAGAGGCCGAGGGAAGCAATGCTAAGATGCGCTCGGATTTCTGAGGTTGCTATTGACCGTGATTCACTGCCGATAAAATAAGGGATAAGCTGGTTAGTTTAGACGACCACTGTCTTCTGCTAAGCTATCCCTGTCATCGAATTCCCCATATAACATCAAAAGATATGTTGTCTTAGTCTTCTAAAGGTGGGCGCGGTCTAAAATAAGAGCAGACTAGAAACACAAGACCCCTGAGGTAGAGAATGAATTAAGTTTCATTGCTATAAAGTGTATCTCGGAGTAAAACCATGATGTCAACCTAAAATAAACTCAGGCATAGTGTTGAGGCGCTGCTCAAAATCTCCAGCGATCGTTGTAATAATTATCACAGGTAACTTGTCCCACAGTGAATTATTGTTGCAGGTTTCATAATTTCTCGATGGGCTTAAAAACTAAATGTCAAGGGTAATCGAGGTTCCTGCCAAACGCTGATTCTATCTTAAGTTCATTGTCAACAACTGCAATTTCTCAGGTAAGAAAAAGGTTAAACTAGCAGCAAAAGGGCGGGTAAATAAAACTGTCGGAGGATTTAAATGCAGCCACGAACAGTAAGGAAAATAACACACCGTTGTCTTCAAGGGGTAACCTGCTATAACTAAAACTAAATCACAGTCACCGTAGGGTTAATGATACGCTGTCCTCAAGTGGGAAAAGTTGAGATATCCTTCTTATTATCGTTTTCTTATTATTTCAGTTTTCAATCAAGAGTTGGACATGGTCATGATGAGGAGGAAATGCAGGGAGTTTCTAACTGCGGAAACGCAAAGATTTATAGCAGCAATGCGGAGAAATAATTTAACAAAACACAGAAATTAATGACCATTATCAATGGATGAATCAGACAGGAACAAGTTGTCGGCAAGGATTAATTACATAGTTAAATATAAAAAATTTCACTCAGCATTCGTTGGATAAAATCAGGAGGTTCCACCAGCATTGTAAAAATTTATTCTATGCGATTCGTCAAGGAAAACGACAGATGCAACAAACTATTATATAAAATTGTAACGCCAATACACTCTTCCATTAAACAGGCAGATCCACATCAATCCTATTGCTTTCTATTCTACCAAATAAATGACCATACCTTTGCCTCTTCACCTACCTCGAATGATGACCCCACGCTCCGTGTCATTCCTGCTCCGTGCTGCTCTCACTCGCCGACCGTAGAGACTACACCGGTGACTCCCAGCCAATCGCTAGGGGTACTCTACTTCCCCCTTATCCCCCCGAGCCGCAAAGGGGGCACACATAGTCCAGATGGTAGATCTATCTTCTGAACTCGCCTCGCAAGGCTGAGCTACCACTCCTATACAAGCTGAGAAAATCCCAACTCCTCACAAGCAATCAATCAAGTCACAATTCGGCAGCGTAACGATACGCTAGCAGTCGATCCCTTTCTTACTCATCTCCTTTTTCTTTTATAGAGTTTTGAGACCCACCTACTTTCCTAAATCACAATTAATTTAAGTTTTAATAAAAATAATTTTAATTATTCTCCATCGCACAAGTGTCGTCGATCCCCCTCTTTTCTCCATTAATTGTTTTCTTTAAATTTATTAATTGCCTCAAATCCCTCACCCACCTAGAAATGCTCTTAAAATTACTCTTAGGTGTTCCTAGATCCCCTTACATGTTTTAAATACTTTCCTAAGAAAAAGATGTTACTAAATTAGCTCATATTAGCAGGTTCTTAATTTTAGATTCCTTACTATGTTGACCGTGCTTTTTACCATAAGTTCCCATCTTTCCCCCTTTTTATTAAAGCCCAAAATGGCAGTTGCGTTATTAAATCTTTCCCATTTATTATTTATTTAAAAAAAATGTGTTCTTTCACAAGTTAGGAAATAATTTCTTCTTTGCAAAATTTTAACACCATTAGTTTTAATTAAATTTTTATTCTCGTCATTTACCCCAAGAATTTCATGAAGACCAAGTTATTACTTAAGTGGGTTTTTGTTTAAAATGTTATTTTTGTTCTAGGGTCTTTTTCTTAAGGTTAGACTAAATTTTTACCCTAGAAAAGTCTTAGACTTAGGACTTAGATTCTGAACTGGGAGACACTTGGTTAGGGAAGTTGTTTAAGGATTTCTTAAGGTGTTAAAGTCTTAGGGCCATCTAGGTTCGTTTCTTCATCATCATCACCGCGACGTGCCCTTTAGGATGCACTACGTGCTCCAAGGGTGCCACTCGCCCCATTTGTTTCTTTTGCGTGACGTGCCCTTCAGGATGCACCACGTGCTCCAAGGGTGCCACTTGCCAAACTAATGTTTCTTTCGCGTGACATGCCCTTCACAATGCACCACGTGCTCCAAGGATGCCACTCGCCAACTTGACTAATTGGTAGACGTCTATAACCCCTGGAGTCAACACTTCGCCAGGTGAACTTGTGGGAGACTAAGGGCTCTAAGGAATAAGGCCACTGCCTTATTGCGCACCCCTTAGAATCATCGTGAGCGATTGTCGCAGTCTGCCCTCACGACATCGTGAATCCTCTCGAACTAGGTAATCGTTAACCTACAGTTCGAGCCACGACATGAATGCTAGTACACTGTGGCAGGGTTGTTGTCCACACCTCTCCCTGAACCTCTCTAGAAATCATGTGTGGCCCCTTTACTCCATATGTGAGTCTGGTCGGCAAGCTATCATCAGCCTGCATCATCAACAATCATGGAAGAACATGTCAACATCATATCATCAAATCAATGAAATATCATAGTAAATAAATCAACCCAAATAGCACACTCCCTGACTCAATCCAGAATCCAAGGGGTTCCACCGATGCCTCTGCATCCTCAAGGTCCAAAACCCTGCACACTCAACGAAACTGAGTCAACAACACCTGTCTACATCAAAGTAGTAAAAACATCATGTCATCTATCATAACGCATCATAATCAAGGATAAATGGTTTAACATCATAACAGTCCAGATCACTTGCGAGCAAGTGTCCTCAAAGAATAAGTTTTCTCAGTGCGCCAGAGTGGGATGTTACAAAAAGTCACACATATTGGTGGTGGTCAATATAAATAAAATGATAAGATAATTACTTTTCCAAGATATTAATTTAATTGTTAAAAACCTTCCCTATAGCACTAAAGATGCAAATATTTTAATTGATAAGAAGAAAAATCCCCAATCCAAATATTATTGTATATTATCATATTATTACTGAATATTATTAGAATGTGGAAATTAAAAGAGAGTATATGGACTCTCTTCCAAATCCACCAACAAATATCCCTAATAAACTGAATTAGATCAATTCAAATGCATTGAACTAGAGCACAGACATGTTGGTTAAGGGTGTGTTGTCTTTTGTAACGATGAGTAAGTAGGCATCATAAAAGACACACCCCGATGTTTATTTTTAAAATTAATTATGGTGGTTTTATTTGAATGACACTGATGCATAAGTTAGAGTATACACATAGCTGGCTATATTTATAGTGCATTAACACAGGTCGAACTGCTTCTGGGTGAGAGGAAGCATTCAAGTTCACCACCCAAAATTTGAAAAGAAAATTGAAAAAACAAGTGGATTTCAAGGCAATTTCAAATTTGAATCAGATGAAAATGCAAATAGGAAGGTCATAAAAAATTTACCTAGACTCTTATGTCCCGAGGTGGTGTGGTTCCACTATTGAGAGGAAATGAAAATTCATTGTAATTTCCAAAATTTGGAAATGTGTGGAAAAACAAGGTGTCCTTGTCCTTGGAAGGTGAGTGAGAACTGTGTTTTCTTAAGAGTTTGGAAATACAGGATGAAGTGTAATAATAAAAATTGCTTTGGTAATTCATTTTATTTACCCTACCATTGTGTACCTAACAATAGGGGAGACACATAGAGTCATAATGTTCAATGGCACAAATGTGCTTTATTCAATGCTTATTTTTTTATTATAACATGTGACAGTGCTTTGACAAGTTAAGCATTGGGGCATTATTGTTTTGTTTTTTTTCCTCGGAAAAAATCATAATTATATTCATCCAAAGAGAACAAAATTACATTTTGTAGGTTCCTTAAGCACCACCCAAACTTGGGTAGAAAAATATCATAGGCACACTAAAGCTGGTTGGTAAGCCATAAAGTAAATAAAGAGACAAAGACTCAAAAGAAACCCCAGATAGTCCAAAAAAAACTGGGTCAAGAGAACCCATCAAATAAGTAACCCCATAAATGCAATCCCAACAAAACCCTAGTGGCTCGATGGACCAGGTCATAGTGGTATGAAATCCCCATATCATCGCTACCAGATAACAACAACATCGATGAAGACCTCGACCAACAACAATAAGACCAGAAGTTGCACGCCCTCTCATAAGACCTCAAATCTCTCACCACACCGCCCTCTCATAAGACCTCAAATCTCTCACCACACCGCACGCCCAAATGATAGGCCCTCAAAGATTTGGCACAAGCCCCACCAGATATGAGGGAAAAAAGCATCAACAACCACCAATAGGAGCCGAATATAAACATACATCAAACCATAAAAAAACCAAGAAAACCAAAGAAAGGAAAAACAAACCATGAGCTGAGAAAAGTGGAAAGAACCAAGAACCAAGAACCCACACCAGATCCTTGCAACCACTAGGGAGGAACCCCCACATGAAGAGAAAACAACATAGATAAACCCCAAGAGACCGAATCCCACACCTGAGACCCAACATACCTCCAAAGATAACCCTAAAGAGGGATGGACAAGGTGAGAGAGACATCCAATCTTCTCAAGAAAAAGAGAGGGTCCAAAAAACTCCAAACCCTAGCTAGAAAAAGTTTGAATCTTGACTTTCAAACTTTGAAACTAGAAACATGAAGCCCATGAAATGCATCAAACCCTAACACTGACCCTAATACGAAAGAGGGAGCTCCTCAAATGGAAAAACAACATACGCCTGCAAAATAGGAATCCTCTCAGAGGAAAATATAGAGCTAAGGAAAAACACTAGGATGCACCCTAAAGAAATGACTACAACCCATAACTAATAACGAATCCGCTCCAACAACAGACTCTGCTCGCATCACCACAGAAGGGAATGGATCCGGGCATAAGACGCACTCTGAGCAAAACAAAATAAACAGAGAGAAGAAGATACAACACCATAAGAGACTACGAACCACGACCTCCATCCAGAGAAAGCCTGATCCACACACCGCGAACAATTGACAGGAAAATAGAAGGTCTCCCTGCAAGAAAACCATGAAAGAATGGCACCATAGCAAGGAGATCACATTGTGGTGTTGTAGTCTGCAGGGTGGAGGAGGTTACTGGAGAGAACCGCGCACAGGGGGCAAAGGAGAACGTGAAAGCGAGGGGCTTGCGGCCAGGCAAAACCCTAGCCGCAGACCCTCCCATTGAACGTTCAATCCTTGTAAAATCTTTTTCATTGGGGCATCATTGTTTATATACACAATGAGTTGTATTTTATGTTCCTTATAAATGCACATATAAAAATACTTGTACAAAAACCGTCGGCGCTAGCAACTTCAACCTCTGTTGTATAGATAGAGAAAGGATAAATTTTTCAAGGAGGTTCCTAAACCTCTATTGTATAGATAGAGAAAGGATAAATTTTTCGAGGAGGTTCTTAAAAACTTCCACTGCAAAAAGCTTCCACTGCAAGGCACTCTTGTCCTTGTAGTGGATTATTCTATTTTTTTAAAGGGGAAATGATAATCAACATTTTTAATCCAGCCTGAACTACATGCTAGTATACATAAAACAAATCATATGTATTGCACCCAAAGGCATGCATCAACAAGGATAAACAATTTGTTCAAGTCAAAAGGAGTGAAGTAGCTTTCGTGATAAAGGAGATAAATGAGAGAAGTCACCTTCCCTACATAAGAGGGGAAGGAGCAAAGCTTCTTAACCATAGAGGAGGGGAAGAAGATCTTAATATCCAAAAATTGAGAAAATTGGAGACTTTACCACAAACACATAATACAAACTTCAGTACTAGTATGGATTCATATGGATTATTTTTCTCTAAGTCATGTAGAGGGAAAATAATAAATATTTTACTATTCAACATCCCTTACAAAAGACGATATTTAGAGAGTGCATTATATCGTTATGAGTGAAATCTTAAGAAGGTGAAATTAAACAATCAAAAAATTGCAAGCACAATGGAGACCTCCCAAACCACAATGAATACATGGGTACATGATAAGCAAAGAGTTTCTTTTGAGCCCTAAGCTTTGCTTTCTCAAAATCCCTAAATAAAGCTAATGGTGTAAGAAAATTTGGTTTCATATCATGCCAATCCCAAAAACTACTAAATGAAGGTAGTAAAAAAACAACGTAGAATTTGAAAGGTCTTAAGTTTTGGCTTTTCATACATATTCATTGCATGCCACAATATATAAAAGTTGTCATAAAGAGATGATAAATCTTTTAATATGTATCTATTGAATGGAAATTCTTAAGAGAGTTCAACGAACATGAGTAGTGGTCTTTAGGAGGAATTAATCTACACTTTAAAATCTCTTTTATTGTCTAGGTTTATTCAATTTGGAAGGGCTATTGTCCTTCAAATGGATGTTCATATTTGAGGATATCAAACCAAGGACTCTCTTGATTAATACAATTATGGTTATTATTTATTACATCTCTACAACTTGTCTGGTTGAATTATGCATGTGTGAATTATGTATGTGAGGGAGGATATTCCAACTGATGATTTGCACATTGCAATGAAAAGATCACATAGGTTATCTCTCACAAATCATATTTAGAGAGATGGATGCCCAATTCCCTAAATGGGCACTCTGGATGTTTTTCCATATTTGGATTGGTGCCCCCATAACCTTTGTATTGGATAATTACATGATCCATCAAATGGATGGAGATTTCCTTATATAACAAAATGGTTCTTTATTTAAAAAACACTTTGAAACTCAAATGGGCCTCTGGTGTGTTTCAGTTTTTAAAGATAGATCTAAGTGTACCTAATATGGATATGGGTATTGGGAAATAGCTCTGCCTATAAAAAAAATCTAAACATATTGAATGGCCTCTATGTTTAGTAAACCCTCACAGAATATGTACTACTAATTCATCTACCTTAAATTAATTTAATAATAAGATATATTGGCATTAAAATGGTACATGGATTTTTTTGTGGGACTTGGGTTTTTCATAAAATTATATTTGTTAGGAACTTGCTTTCTAAAACTAAATCTAGTCTAGACTGAATTTGAAAAAACAATATAAAACACATTAAATCATAGGACGTGGTATATATCTAGAATGTTCTTGTTATACAACCAGATCATTATGAGGACGAATCTTGTCTTGTTGTGAATATTTATTGTGTTGATACTCTTAGTGGTTCAATATTTTCAACATTGAGGCTTGATCCAAGTGAAACTGTAAAATGCACAAATCTTTGGAATGGTTGGGAGTGAACAAATTCTAGTAGCGGGAGCATTGTTCACTATAGGTTGTGCTATTATATCCAGTGGAAAAAATAAAAGTAATAAAGGGTGTATTCTTATTTTCCAAATAAAATCCATACATAGATATAATAGTCCTATGGTGTGCTTAAGTTAAACAAGGAATTCAATTGCAAAAAACATTTCTCCATTCCATGATTGGATGAGTTATAATCTAGGATATGAAATTTATATTTATGAAGGTGGCTAGAGGGACAAATAAATGTGTGAGGTTGTTAAGATAAAGAAGGTGCAAAATGATGTTGGTAATAGTTTGTTTTTCCTTAGGTTTTCAACATATACTCCTTAATGACTAAAATACTTATGGTTTTAAAGACATGCTTCACAATTTCATGTATCATTGTTGATTTGAATATGATTTATGTTGTGGATTGCATAAAAGACATATTTTTCAAAGACCATTTGAGATGGTTGGAATAATTGTATTGTTATCCAATTCAACATCTAATGGTTGATTGTATCCTTAAGGTTTGGACATTGTCTTTTGTTCAAAATTACTTTAACCATATATGAAAGTTTTGGTCTCTATGATCTAGATATAATTTGAGGAAAATGCAAGTCTTGAATACACTTTGATCCTCAATTGTTGGTACCATATGGATGAAGCAATCACTAAGATCCAAAAGGGATATTTTCAAACATTATTCCAATGGATGATGGTTGAAATCTTATTGTGGAAATGCCAATTAAATGATGCAGATAGTGCAATTGTACATAGTACACTCCTTGTACATGTGGAAATTAACAATATTTACAATCAATCACAAATATTTTTTTAGCATGAACATGCACCCTCTCCTGATGCCAATACAATAAATTTTATAGAGAAAAACAATTTTATATATTAGTTATACATCCCGTTGCTAAGGAAAACAATAGATATAATTAGAAACGTGTCTCACATGATATTATACCTAATCTTACACTTTCCCAAAAAAAAAAAAGTGTATAAAAGGAAATAAAAAAAATAATATGATTTAAGTATTGGTAGTTGTTTTTTTTCACACCAATATAACATTGTAGATTCCTGGAGTTTGAGTTGGAAAAGTTCAAAGATAAAAAAAAATAATTATTATTAAACGACCGTAACAAAATCTCCCTTCAACATAAATTTTCTATAATGATCCAGTAAATACATACTTGGAAATTCAGATTAAGCAAATTCGAGTAAACCCAATTCGAGTAAACCATATCATTATGAAGTTAAATGGTTCAGATTTTAAATCCCATATATTCAATGCTCCTTAACTAGGGGCATAAATCCTTATGAATTTTCAAAGAAACCCAGATTTAAAGAAAACCTCGAATTTGATTGAATAGAATATGGACAAATTTTAGGGATAATACAAGTGTGTTCATGGGCTAAATCCACCTTCATATAGGTATTTTTAAATTTTTAATAAAATAATATATCAAATATATAATAGAGGGATATATATAATAGAAAATTGAGGTAAAACCATTAATATTTAAAAAAAAAAAGTCATTTGATTTTGAAATAGTTAAAAATTAGTTCATGAATGAAATTTTGTCTTTAAATCAGATACTACAAGTGATACATATTGGTGGTGGTCAATATAAATAGAATGATCAGATAATTAGCTTCTAGAGATATCAATTCAATTGCTAAAAACTGTCCTTATAACATTGAAGATGCAAATATTTTAATTGTTAAGAAAGAAAACCCTCAATCCAAATATTATTGTATATTATCGTATTATTAGTAAGTATTATTAGAATGTGGAAATTGAAATAGAGTAGGTAGACTCTCTTCCAAATCTATCAACAAATGTCCCTAATAAATCTCATTAGATCAATTCAGATGCATTAAAATACAAAATTCAAATGGACAAATATGATTAGAATGCTGAAATTGAAATAGACAGTAAGTAACAAATGTTCCTAATAAACTGCATCAGATGCATTGAAATACAAAACTCAAAAGGAAAAATATGATTAGAATTTTCAAATTGAAATAGAGAGTAAGTAACAAATGTCCCTAATAAACTTGATTAGATCAATTCAGATGCATGGAAATACAAAATTGAAATGGAAAAATATGATTAGAATGTTGAAATTGAAATAGAAAGTAAGTAACAAATGTCCCTAATAAAGTGCATTCGATCAATTCAGGTGCATTGAAATAAAAAATTTGAATGGACAAATATGATTAGAATGTTGAAACTTAAATAGAGAGTAAGTAGAATCTCTTCCAAATATATCCCTAATAAACTATATTAGATCAATTCAAATGGATTGAAATACAAAATTCAAATGGACAAATATTATTAAGATTTTAAATTGAAATAGAGTAGGTAAATCTCTTCCAAATCTACCAACAAATGTGGCTAATAAACTACATCAGATCAATTCAGATGCATTGAAATAAAAAATTCAAATGGATAAATATGATTAGAATGTTTAAATTGAAATAGAGAGTAAGTAACAAATGTCCCTAATAAACTGCATTAGATCAATTGAGATGCATTGAAATACAAAATTCAAATGGAAAATTATGATTAGAATGTTGAAATTGAAATAGAGAGTAAGTAACAAATGTCTCTAATAAAGTTCATAAGATCAATTGAGATGCATTCAAATATAAAATTCAAATGGACAAATATGATTAGAATGTTGAAATTGAAATAGAGAGTAAGTAACAAATGTGCCTAATAAAGTGCATTAGATCAATTCAGATGCATTGAAATATAAAATTCAGAGAGTAAGTAACAAATGTCCCTAATAAAGTGCATTAGATCAATTCAGATGCATTGAAATATAAAATTCAAATGGACAAATATTATTAGAATGTTGAAATTGAAATAGAGAGTAAGTAGAATCTCTTCCAAATCCGTCCC
This sequence comes from Picea mariana, assembly GCA_032191745.1. NCBI lineage: Eukaryota > Viridiplantae > Streptophyta > Pinopsida > Pinales > Pinaceae > Picea > Picea mariana. The sequence continues at coordinate 34,072 of JASDQU010107658.1, read as the reverse complement.
TAATAAACTGTATTAGATGAATTCAAATGCATTGAAATAAAAAATTCAAATGGACAAATATTATTAGGATATTGAAATTGAAATACAAAATTCAAATGGACAAATATTATTAAGATGTTGAAATTGAAATAGAGTAGGTAAAATCTCTTCCAAATCTACCCACAAATGTCCCTAATAAACTGCATTAGATAAATTCAGATGCATTGAAATACAAATTTCAAATGCACAAATATGATTAGAATGTTGAAATTGAAATAGAGAGTAAGTAATGAATGTCCTTAATAAATTGCATTAAATCAATTTAGATGCGTTGAAATACAAAATTCAAATGAAAAAATATGATTAGAATGTTGAAATTGAAATAGAGAGTAAGTAAGAAATGTCCTAATAAAGTGTATTAAATCAATTCAAATGCATTGAAATACAAATTTTAAATGGACAAATATGATTAAAATTTAAATAAAATCCATAAATATTATTAAAATGTTCAAATTGAAATAGAATAGGTAAAATCTCTTCAAAATCTACCAACAAATGCTTCTAATAAACTGCATTACATCAACTGCACTACATCAATTCTGATATATATGACTCATTTTTTACATTTTCTTAAACTGCATTACATCAATTTTGTTATGCATGACTCGTTTTTGAATTTTCTTAACAAAAGTCTCATGGCCATATCGAATCCAGTGATAGATTGGATGGATTTGTATTCAGACCAAAATTAGGATTACACCAATTGCCTAATACTTAGAGGTCTCTTCAAATATGCACTAGAGAGACTAACAAAGCGAAGCACCGTGTGATAGCTCGCATAGTGACATCAAATTGAAGCACAGACCTTGGCTAACGTTGGAAAGGTGGATTGCACATTATTCTCCAGCTTTGAAGCGAAATTAGCTTTGTCATATTTGAATGTGTTTGCTCCTCGTGCTGTCATTCTCTATGTAGAGAGGGTAAAATAAACAACAATGAGATTGTTGTTATAGCACTAGCCTATTGAAAATCTTAGCACGAGGTCTTCCTTGCCTTGTAATATGCTCACGACTGAAGCTTTATTTAATCTGCAAAAGGAATTTTTAATATTTTAATATATGTGAGCAATTATGATCTGGAAACCTTACCACATGCTGAATTTCAGCTCCTTTCAAAATGGAAAGTAAAATACTTATGGAATCCTTATACTCTTCAAGTTTATCACTCCAAAAACATTTCAGTACAATGAAACGAACTAAACAATAGCATTAACACAACCATCCCAACCCATAGGACGTGAGTGCCGCTAGAAACTGCAGTCCTGCTTGGCTCCGTTTACGCCAACTGTGGGGCATATCTTGCACTTAATAAGCAACGCAGATGGCATAAAGGGAGCCAGAAGATCTACTTTATCTCTATAGTAGCAGTGTTGTGCGTCCTATTTCTATCTTCCTCCTGAATAAACTGATGTCATTAAATAAAGGCACCATTTATTTTAGATCTCAATAATGCACCACTGAAAATGAAGGCGAAGGCATGATAAGGAGAAGAAAATATTTGAAAATGATATATTGTACACAAATTTATATGCGTGACTAGAAGCATAGTAATTAATGATCGCTTCTACAACCAAAACAAACAGAGAGTGTAAAGCAAAACGCTAATGTTATGGCCTTTCCATTTGCGTTGCTGAGACACGTGGTTTTATAACAAATTTTTTTGGGCAAGATATTAATATTAATGACAAAACACATAAGTCGGTAATTCATTGAAAAAGATTATGGAATGAAATTATAACATCATAACAAACTAAACCTAGCTAAAACTACCAAGTCCTTTAAGAAATATTAAACCTCAAGTAAAATTCAAAGTAAGATTTCATAATCATGTAATACGACTCCATTAAATGTTGACCCATTGAATTACAATGTATATGAATTGTATTTAATATCATTGAATTACAATGTATATGAATTGTATTTAATATGCATATTCCTTTCTATTAAAATACATTTAATAGGTAATTAAAAATTGATCCAATTAATTTTTATCCAAAATATTTTTATGATAAAATCCATTAAATTATAATGAATATGACATTTTTTTCAAAACAATATGTGTCTCTTACTTTGAGTGTAATTTTATTTCTTCTTATTGTGTTTTCATAAAAAACCCTAAACCCACATTAATTTTTAATTTAATTATTTTTTTTTTATCTTGTCAAACTAAATTTTAATATTCTCTTTAATGTCAATGTATTTAGTTTTTTTAGTATTTAGTTTTCACATATAAGATGATTTCATGTATTAAGCATTAATTTTATTTCTTTTTTAATTTTAATTTTTTTTCTTTATATTATATTAGTGTATATTTTATAATACAGTTTTAGTGGGCCTAATGGTTAAGAACATGTGTTTCCTCTTAAGAGGTCACAGGTGGGGTAGGGTATGTATACCTTCGTAGATTTTATCAGTCAAATAGCTGAGCAGAGGGGAGTCCCTTGTCCCACAAACAAGGGGGTCTCATACACCAATTTGATGTGCTGGCTTGATCGTGACCTTAAAAATAAATTATTATTATTATTATTATTATTATTATTATTATTAATATAATATTAAAGAAATTATATTATTTATTTGTATAAAGTTATTTAAATTTTATATAAAATTAATATAATAAGATATTTGTTTATGTAAATTATATTTATTTAAATTAAATGTTTTTTAAATACTTTAATATTTACATTTTCATCATTAATCTTTTTAAATATTTAATAAATTTGAAATTAAAATAAATTTAAGTTAATAAATATTATAACTATGAACATACTAGTTTACATACATTTAATCATTCCATTTAAGAAATATCTTATCCGACGATAAAGTTTTATAAATCAATTATTATTTGACTAAACTATATTATTAAATTAAATTATTATTTTATTATTAATATAATAAATTATTGTGAGTAAGGTTAAAAAGATAGAGTTTGAGTGTAATGTACCTCAAATTTACCAAATAAAAAAAAAAACTTTTAGGAACATTAATCTTCAATTTAATCTAGGAGACTTGTAGTTAAGAGGAGGTATGTATTATCATTGTTAATCTTTGTGCCATTTCTTATGTTCTGACTA
>JASDQU010107658.1:7148-27990 GCA_032191745.1 Picea mariana | reverse complement strand
ATATATATATATATGGGGATGTTACGTTGAGATAATAATATATTATTTTTATGGATAAATTATATTATCAATTCTTTTGATTATATATTATTAAAATTGAAAAGGAGCTCTTGCAAATAAAAGTTATTTAATGTTGACATTAAAATTGAAATTAAAAGAAAGGGTTCATTTTTTGTCATCACACTTAAATTTAACTTTTTCCTTGTAAATATCCATCCCAACTCTATTTTCTATTATTATTTTATCTTTATTTGTTCTTGATAATGGGTGGGGTGTCCACTTAAATGTTGAACACTTCAAAGTTTTATACATAGTTTATCTCCTAAAAGTTCAAGCAATATTATAACTCACTATGAAAAGCTAAACACTTGGATTATGTATTATTTATTAAAAATATTTATATTTAATTATAAATAAAGTTACTTAATCGTTTTGATTTTAATTTTCCTATTGACATACATTAGATAATTTATTTGTGTGATGGATTTTGATGTATGTCATACATTTTGATGCATGGAATACATTTCCAAAGGGAATTTCTATGCAACACCTTTTTCTCGCATTAAATATTCTCAAATAACTCCTCCCCCTCTATCATGTAATCCTATACTTAGTGAATTCTTGAACTATGTCTCATGCAGAGAACTTGACACAAAGCCATTTATCTACATGAAATTCTCTACGCATTATGTTCAACCACATGACTCAATCCTCCATGAAACTTTTCCCTCTACATTCCTACCACACCAAATGTCCCATACTTAGTGTCACTACAAGGAAAACACCTTCTTGCAGAGAATTTTACAAAATATCCCCCAAAAATCTATCCCTTCTCTGTTTATAGAAGAGGTTGTTAGTAGAAGCAGGCAGGCGAAAGTTTTTGCATGGGTTTTTTATTGGTGTGCCTTTAAGGTCGACATGCATTGGTGCATATATGAATAATCAAGCATTGGTGCGTCAATGTTCAAAAGCATTGTCATACTTTATAACAAAAATTACACTCACCAAATAAAGTGTAATGGTGACGTTGAACATTACACATTGGTGTGCCTCACCGTCGTCAAGTGCACGAGAGTAGGGTAAATAAATAAAAAATTACCAACCCAATTTTTATTGTTACAATGCATCTTATTCTTCCAAACTCTCAAGCAAGCACCAATGCTCATTGTTATTCCAAACTCTCAAGTAAGCACCAATTCTCATCGTCCTTCCAAAGACGCCATGTTTTTAGTGCTCTATGTATCTACTTCAATAACTCCATTAGTAGATTATTAACATTTCCAAAATTTATAAATTACAACAAATTTTCATTTCTCTCAATGGTGAAACCATGCCTCTTCAGGACATAAGAGGCCAGGTAAAATTGTTTATTACCTTACTATTTTCATTTTCATCCAATCAAAAATTGAATTTAGCTTGAAACATGGATTTTTTTTCAATTTTTTTTCCATTGTGTGCAGTGTGACTAAACACTTAGGCTCGCCCTAAAGTATTGCATACTAAGTTAAATTCACAATGAGAACTGCAACTGGTGTGCCTCATATATATGTTTGTACTAGTTCCATTTAAGATAGAGAACTACAATAAACTATAAAAAAAGAGGTGCATCTTTTGAAACACCCTACAACTAATGCATAATTGGCTTTGACCCACATCGATCCATTTCACTTAATTAACCACACCGCAAACTTCATGATTTATAAAATTTAATATAGTGTTGCAACCATTTTAACCAAACACATCGGTATTGTTTACAAAACCGCACCACGATAAATATATTTCCTAAAATGGAATAGTGAGGCATCTCATTGGATGCCTCATTCTTGGTGCTCTATCCTTTACAACACACTGTAGGAAAAAATGTTGGTGTTCCACTATCACAGTGGCAACGATGTGTTAATAGTAACACATCACAATGCTTTAGCTATGATAGTGCAATTTAACCTAGTGGTGCCCATCTATCCAACAAATGCATTGATGTTGTAAAGACAATGATAGTGGGGTGAAATTTTAACAATCATTTAGAGCCATGGGAATTATTAGATGAGTCGTTTCAATCCAAGGCAGTGTGACAATAATCATGGTGCATCAATGTGTAAATGATAAATGTATTCACCACGACATGTTTTGAAAAAAAAACATTGCAATTTTTCTTATGTAAGGCCCTTCTCGCAATGCGTTAGTAATACAACACACAACTAGACATCATGTCGGTGCTCTGGTAAAACCATTGAACCGATTCTTTTAGTTTAAAAAAGGGCACTCATGATTTTTTGCAACAAAAATTTTAGCATTGCAATGAATCTTTGTTAATGAAATGACTGAGTGCAGTTAAAAGCATTGTACCGGTGCGGAGCATCCTATGAGATGCATCACTCCAATATGTAGTGGTGTGAAAAGAAACATGGCATCGGTGTATATTAGTAGCAAAATCACACGATGGTCTTGTTTTTCTAATAAAGGGAACCATCGGTGGGACATATGTGCTATTTTTGGTGCACTGATTACTTTTTAATATATTTTTTCAAAAAAATATTAGTTATAGATTTTTTAAAATACATGTCATTTGTATGTACATATTTTTTATAATTTTAATTTATTTTATATATATACATCTTCCTAACAATATTTGTATGTGAATTAGATATGGCGATGATGAGAGGAGGAGCACCAATGCTAGTAGTAGGTCAAGACACACACATTTGTGTGTGAGTGGGAGGTGAGGGAGAGGGAGGGGGAGTTGTTCCCTCACCCTATTTCATATTCGACACAATACCTTTTGGTTTTTGTTGGCCTCTTAAAGTTTTATCAAGAGGGTACATCAATTAGGGGGAACTCGTTGTTGTTCATTGGATTTACCTCTTGTTTATGTAGAGATTTGTTTTCCTTCATATTTTATGTGTTAAGATTCTTTAATTTCACCTTTATTAGTTTTCTATATTGTAATTTGTAATCAAACTATATGCATTAAGAAAAACAATTTGGTACGACCACCACTATTGTTAATCAGTTGAAGGGATTGCATAATGTAATGTGTAGGCCAAATTTGTGTGAATTGAAAATAAATAAAATATAATTTGTGTTACATCTAGTTTTATCATCTCTACCTTGCATGGAATGTTTATGCAAATAGAGAGCTCTAGATTATAGGAGTTTGAGTCCATTTCAACCATATTTTATGTTCCTTTAATATAAACATTGGCATACACCTCCAATTTACATCACAAGTGTAATCATGTTGAATTCATTATGATGCCCAACTCTTGCACTTATTCATTTGTTGAATTCATTGTTTAGATTCCCAACAAACCATTCTTTCTTCATCTCAATTTTGCAATGACGTCCTTACTCATTGTCAGGATCGAGATTAAATGTTCTCATTTCTTTCACCTATCATTACTTGATTCAAGTGGATATTGGTGGACACCCACCTATTCCAACTGGTTCCTTGTGTCTGTTTTTTTGTTCAACACGTTATTTTGTACTACTTTGTAATTGTGAGTTATACACTTTTGGGGATGTTTGAAGCCCCACACATCCTCCAGGTGGATACAGGTGACCTCTCGCCTAATCCAACTCGCTTATTTTGTATGTTTTCATGTCAACACATCTTCTTGTATTTCCAAGGTTGTTTTGGGGCCCTAAACATTGTTTTTTTGGCTCTCCACAGTCAAACTGTAAACAAAGTTAGAGTTTGATGGAAGAATGTGTATTTCTCCCAAAAACCTTTCCAATGGACTATCACGCACCTAAAACGAAGGTCGTATGAAAAATTTAATACCTTTGGAAGTCTAAGTACCAAATTACACCAACTTACCCATAGGGCCCACATGACTTTTTGTATTTTACCTTCTAGGGTTAGGTTTTTGGATGTCTAGGGTTTTGGAATTCATGAGTAATATAAAAAATGCCTCTGGAGAATCATTGTAATCCATTATGCTCATATGGATACTCATAGTAGCCACATCTCTTCTCACAGATAACTACCACCATTCGAGCAAGTGTTTCAGTTCTACAGTTTTATAGTTTCAACCTATTTCATTAATTAATAGAAGATATTGTTCACTAGATATTTGTGTTATTCTTCATATTTTTGTGGTTATTGTCTTCAATATGTTAATCAGTTCGTTCCGCTCCTAAATCTGAATCAGTGGTATCAATGGTGTGATATTCATTTTTTTTCTTTGTGTATGTCCTCGACAAGATCTGGGTACAAGAAGTTGGGACTCAAACCAATCAATCCATTACAATATCGTCCACGCCAAGCCCGACAAAAACCCATGGGGGATGAAAATAAAGATGATGGAGTAGGAGATCCTATTAAAAATTTTCTCAAGGAATCCCTCGTGTGACAAAGGAATGAAATTATGGACAGCTTCATGTAGATCCTTCAATGGCTACCCACAGGAGAAGCATCTTCATCAAGCAGCCATGCAACCCCGTTAAAGATGCATGTAAATTTTGATATTTTGTTATTTGAAGGACTGATAGATGCGGATGTTGTAGATAAATGGTTGAATCTGCTCAAAGGATATTTTTTGGTCCACAATTTTTCCGATAGGGAAATGATCACTTTTGCACTCCTCAAGGTCGTTCCCCATGTTAAAGACTGGTGGGATACTTACTCTGAGCAAAGGGCCATGGAGGAATCTATAATGTTTGTGGTGGACCTTACAAGGGATTCCTTCTGGGATTCCATTAAAGAACAATACTACCTTGTTGGAAGTTACGAGGACCAGTACACGAGATGGACCACCCTACGCCAAGAAAGGGACAAGATAGTACCATATTTCACCAATATTTTCCATACCCTACACACCAAATTGGATATCAAATACTCTGAGCTTCATCTGGTGCTCAAATACCGTGGTTGTTTGCATAGATACATTCAAATAGAAATGGATTTTGTGGACATTTTCTCATTGGGCACGACTTATAGATATGTTGCCAAGATTGAGCAGAAATTTAAACAGAAACGACAATGTTTTGGATCTGCAAACCCCTCACAACCGAAGCAGGGAAAAGGTATCCCCAACACAAAAAACAAGGGACCAAATCAAGATTGTCTCCCTCAGGAAAACCAGTCCAAGCTACAACACAAGAAGGGAAATGAGAAGACAAAGAAGGACATGGGAGAATGGTGTGAGTACCACAAAAATCATTGGCACAACACCAAAGAATGTCACTCCAAGTTGTCCCTCTTGGTCGAGCTGAAGGCTTTTGATTAAGAGACCGATTCTAATTCTGATTCAAATCCTGAACGAGGGAAGTGGATTATCAATGTTGAACCTAGTTCCACTATCCCTACCACCAAAGTTCAGCCAAGAAAACCACAGGAACTAGAGGAAGGGTGTAACATCCTACTCTTGCATGCACTGAGCGAACTTATTATTTGAGGACACTTTCTTGCAAGTGATCCAGATTATTATACTATTGGGCATTTGATTATGATTATGAGACATTATGGATATGACGACATGTTATTTTGATGTATTGATATAGATAGGTTCTATTGACTCAGTTCTCATGAGTGTGCAGGATTTTGGACCTTGAGGATGCAGAGGCATCAATGAGACTCTTCGACTCTGGATCGAGTCAGGGAGTGGACTATTGGGGTTTAATTTTTTTATATATGACATATGTGCATATGATTAGATGTTATGACTACGGATTTTATTTCTGACATGATTCGTTGATGATGCACGCTGATGATAACTTTCTAACCAGACTCACATGTGGAGTAGAGGGGTCATGCATGACTACCAAAGATGTTGAGGGAGAGGTGTGGAAAGCAGCCCTTCCATATCCTACTAACACTCTCGTTGTGGCTCGAACTGTAGGTCAACGACTACCTAGTTCAAGACGACCCACGATGTCATGAGTGCAGACTGCAACAGTCACTCACGATGATTCTAAGGGGCATGTAATAAGGCAGGGGCCTTATTCCTTAGAATCCATTAGTCTCCCAAAAGATCACCTAATGGAGTATTGACTCTAGGGATTTTTTATGTCTACCAAGTCAGTCAAGAGGTGAGTAGCACCCTTGGAGAATCTAGTGTGTCCTAAAGGGCACGTTGTGCAAGAAAAATGGACAAAGGTGAGTGGCACGCTTGGAGCACGTAGTGCATCCTGAAGGGCATGTTGTACAAGAAAAATGGAAAGAGGCGAGTGGCACCCTTGGAGCACATATTGCATCCTAAAGGGCATGTCGCGCAAGGGAAACAGAATGAGGCGAGTGGCACCCTTGGAACACCTAGTGTGTCCTGAAGGGCATGTCGCATTGTTAACTAATAAGTGAATAAACCTAGATGATGTTAGAATGAATATTGTGATATGAAATATTTAAAAACAAATTCCCTAATAAAATGTTGCCTAGCCTAGGAAAATAAAACCTAAGTTTGAGTGATACTTGTGGTAAAAAAAAATTAATATAAAAAAATAATACTAATAATCATCATTAAACATGTGACGAGAAGGGGGTAAGCAATTCAATTAATTTATAAAAGAAATCAAATTAATTTGGGGGATTAAGTTTTAAAATGGGGGGAATAATTGTTTGTTACATGTGCTAATTAAAATTTTTAACTAAAATGAAAAAGGGGGAAAAGGGTAAAGTCTACACTTTCTAATTTGAGTTTTAGATTAAAAGGGGAAGTGGGAAATTTAAAAGAATTAGGAAACTAAGGGGAAAATGGGGAAACATAAAGAGAAAGGGAAACATAAGGAAAAAGAAGATTGACTAACTTAGAAAGGAATCTTTCCTTTAAGAACTTTCTGAATTGAACTCAACTAGTAAATTAGTAAGGGGTTAAGTCATTAAAATGTGTAAGGGAATATGGGTACACCTAAGAGTGATTCTAGGAATTCTTTTAGGTGGGTGAGGGAAATAGGAGTAATTAAATAATTAATGAAATTAATTTATGGTGCAACAGAGGGGATGGGTGACACATGTACGGGGAAGATTTTTCTGAATTAAATTATTGAACAATAAATTAAATGGGAAATTGGGAAAAAAATGAATTAGAAACTCTATATAAAGGAGGGAGGAACAGGAGGATGGATCTCTTCTGTCATGCATAATGTTATGTTGCATAATTTTAGACTTGACTGAATTATATTGTGGGAGTTGGGATACCCAACTTGGTGAGGAGTGGTAGCTCGGCCTTGCGAGGTGAGATGGGAGCTAGATGTTCTCTGGTTTCATGTGTGTGGCCCCTTTGCAGCTTAGGGAGCTAAGGGGGAAGAAGAGTACCCATAGCATTCATTGGGAGGTACCGGTGAATTCACATCGATCGGGAAGCAGGAGCCGGACGGAGTGCACCGGAAAATGACTTGGAGCAGTCGACTTGGGGTATGGTACACTTGCTTTTATTTTGCATGGTATATTATTACCTTACGCTTTCATTTCTATACTTTTGACTGTGTAAAGAAGGTGTTAAGTTAGCATTTTAAATGAGAACTTAAAATTCCCCATAGCCTTATGCTCATTGATTGACTCGTTTCCCTTGGCATTTGATTCTTGAATGTGTGACTGTCCTATTAGTTTTATTGATTTTTTATGATGAGTTGTGCTCTTTACTTCGTCATCATCCCTAGTTCGCCAGTGCACACCTGAGAAATCGACCAGGAGTTGAATCAATTGTCGTCACTTTGGTGCATAGCGACCTATAGAATCTAATACCCTTTTTTTCTATGCGTGGATGATGAGCGAAGGATGTTTGCCCAGCTGTCTACCCCTATTGATTGTTCCTGGTTGATGGATTGCCTTGCGTCTTTTGTGAATGAGTACTTTTGCAATTGTTTATCCTTTACTTCTGCAATCCACTTATTACCCTCTGTGTTTTATGATATTATCTCTACATTTTTAATGAAATGTCATCTACATTTTTAATGATATTCCCGATGAATTTATTATGTGGTTTTTATACATCTTGTCTACCTTTTTCTCTGTGAATTTTACCTTATAATTTTACACCTCTAGCCTGCGATTTTACCTCTCCACATTATTAATTTTGATGAATTTATCTTGCATAATTTCCCACTCGAATGACAGTTTATAAATTATTTTGGACTACATTTGTTTTTTTGGTGTATTGGCTCGAGATATTACTTGGGATACTCTGCAATCTTCACCTTTTTTTTACTGCAATCATTACGCTATTGAGTGCAATTTTGAGGCATTTTTTTTACTATTTGGACTACTATTTTTATTAACAAACTTAGTGTTAGAACTGTGATTTTCATTACCATGTTGAGTGCAATAGAACTCGGCAAATTGAATGGGACAGTGTAATTATAATACGTTTTTGCATATAAATTGTAAATATATTAATGTGGATATGTTGAACAACGTATTTATATATATGACTGTGAAATACACTGAAGGACAACGAGTTACTCATTGTTGATAAAGATATATATTTTTTGTTTTCCTTAATATTTTGATGTATATTTGATATGCTTGCATTTTGTGCCTGCGATATTAGGATTTTTACATGCCTTCGTTATTGCGATTTTTACATGCATGTGTTATTCGATTTTACATGGCTGCGTGTTATGGTTGTAATTTTACATGGATGTGTGTTATGGCTGCTTGTTATGGATGTGATTTTACATGGCTGTGTGTTATGCCTGCGTGTTAAGGATGTGATTTTACATTCTTGTGTGTTAAGGTTGTGTTTTATGCCCAGTCCCTAAATTGGCTATCGCTGTAATGTAAGGGAGTTATATTTCTATCAATGTTGTGTTATGGCTGCTTGTTATGGATGTGATTTTACATGGCTGTGTGTTATGCCTGCGTGTTAAGGATGTGATTTTACATTCTTGTGTGTTAAGGTTTTGTTTTATGCCTAGTCCCTAAATTGGCTATCGCCGTAATGTAAGGGAGTTATATTTCTATCAATGTTGTGTTTTGATTTTATGAGGATCTCACCATAACGTATTCACCGTCTAATGCTATCATTACAACAATTCTATACATTATTATTGGCATTGTATCATGACAACAATTCATAGTCTTATGATTTTATGGTATCCCAGGCTATCAATGAAGATCTTAAATGTTATGACAGTTTAATTATGTTGTCAGTAAATGTCAGTACTCAATGCTTTTAATGCTTATTGACAACCTTAATTGTATTTGACTATTATGATACCTATATCGATAGCATTTTTATTATGAGTAATTGTGTAATAATAAGGCAGCACAATAGTTTTATTGATAACTTTTGTATTTGACTGTTAAGAAAGTTATGTTCAATATTTTATTGACAACAATAGCTTAAACTGATGGCCAATGATTTATTTGGTTTCTAGAGAAGAAAAACTTCACATAAAACTTCCCTTCAGGAACTTTTAATTCAACCTCCCTTTTTACACTTAAATGACTTAACTAATTTACCCGTTTAAGTAAATTGTGATCTGGGAAGAAAATAGAAGTAGATTGTTATAAGAAATAATAGCTATTAATGTTAAAAGTTGCAAAAGTTTTAGGGTTTGTTGTCTATTTATTAAACATAATAGGATTATCTTTTGTTGGGCAGAGGTGAAATGGTGGGTTAATAAGGCTGTTAGACATAAAGGTTGTAGGCGTAATCGTTGATTATCTTGCGCAATCTTAATGGGAGAGAGTTTAGTAGATGTATCAACTAATACCCTTAATAGCCTTTAGTTATTTGGTACTTATGCACCTTGAGCCTTAGATCAAGTTGGAAGGGGTGATTGGTCTTGTCAATACACCACAAGTTTCCTTGTAGGAAACAAGAATACTCTGGTCCTTCGCACAATTTAATTTGAGTGTTATCATGCATCTTGTCAATATGTTGCTTAGGGTGTGGATGTAGTCCTCATGTCAGTAACTTGTCTCCTAGCGAGTTGGATTCATCCAAAGTCCTTGGTCTAGATAGGTTAGGTAGCGTCAGGGTTATCACCGCACCTATCACCAAGGGACATCATGAGTCCTGATGAGGGGATCATGGTGTGCCCTATGGGATAGGGGCGAATGTTAACATGGTCGGAGCCTATGCCTTCCGTGTGGGCGTTGTTGATCGTTGCAAGTTTTCTATTGGTGCATGGGTTGAAAAACTTCCTTTGTTTGGTAGCACACCATCGAGGTTCTAGTTAAATAGCCATCGAGGTCATTGTGTTGGTATGGGGATGTTTTCCCTTAGCTTGTAGGTGTGATCATGTTTTTGTTGGGAAGGTAGTCATTTCTCCTTGTTTTTTTACACACGTTTCACCCATTTTCTCATGTGTCAGTGCGTGGAGTCATGGTTGTTTGTTTCCTATTCTACGAGCATGGTGTTTGTCGTCAGATGTGTTGTTTAGCTGTAATCGTTGTTGTCCTCATGTTTAAAAAAAAATTTCACTTTCTTCTTCACTTGTAGTCGTAATGAAGGGGTCGTTACATATGGTATCAGAGCGGGTTCAACCCGCGACTTGGGATCACTACGACTTTCGTTGATATGATATTTGATTATAATGTTGCTAATTAAGTTGACTTGTATTCATGTAGGTAATCATGGTTAGAGGATTCCACGGAGGCAGACAATGGGGTGCTAGGGGTGGAGGCACGACACCTCCAGTAGAATCCATGCATGAGAGGTCTAACCCCTAGGGAGATGAAAAGGTTTTTGGGTAGGAGAAGATAGTAGTGGGTGATGTGGTTGGGTTGATGAGGTATTTTCAACGCATGTCTAAGGCACTGATCAGTCATTTGGATAGAGAGGAGGCCATGACACTAGCACCCTGTGAATGTCCACTGCGCACTCGGGTCAGTACTAGTAGCATTCATCACGAACTAGAGAAGGTCAAATTTCCCGAGTTCTTTGGTTCCACAGATGGTGCATCCATCGAGGCATGGTAAGAGAATATGGCGATGTGATTTTAACTTTGTGACTATACCTCCAACATGAAGGTCCACATGGCGGTCTTTCAATTGAAGGGGAGCGCTCTTCTATGGTGGAAGATGCTCCTGCCACAACTGAACATGGTTGTTGAAGACGTGTCATGGGAATTGTTCGAGGAACATTTCTGAGAGAGGTACCTTTTATAGGAATTCATTGAGCGTCACCTCAACGAGTTCAATGCCTTACCACAGGGAGGTCATACAATTCCTGAGTACGAGGCTCATTTTATGGAGTTTCTTTAGTATGCTCCACACCTTAATACCGAGAAACTCAAGGTCAATAGATTCTTGTTTGGTCTTAACATCATCATACATTCAAAGGTTAGGATTATGATGCCTTAGACCTTGCATGATGTCATCCAGAAGGCCCTCATAGAAGAGTAGGATCTTATCAGAGGGGGTCATAGCACGACTCCAACCAGGCAGGTAGGGCAGGTATCATCCGATGCGCTGCAACATCAGACACCAGCTAGACATACGCCGGGATATCATGGCTTCCAGAGAGGATCCTCTTTCACTACACTTCGGTGACCTCGGCAGTGGACACCTTATTGGGGACCACAGCATCAACAACAACATCGACTGTAGCAGCAACAGTTTAGGCATGTTCAACAGAACATACCAGGATTCCATGTCGTTGGGCCGTCAGCTTCTACTTCAGGTACCAGGAGTACTGGACTGAACAAGGGGTGTTGGACATGTGGGGAGCCACACTACCAGCATGACTACCCAGTGGAGAGGAGTAGAGCGTCTGGATCAACCAGACCCACTACCATGGGAGATTTGGGCAAGGACCATCTGATTCATGCAGCGGTGAATAACTTCCAGGAAGAGAACCATTCAACTGTGCTCCAGATGTCAAGTACCATCGTTGACCAGACCCTTAGTATTTTGATAGATCCATGTGCTACCGAGAGTTTCATTTCTGGTGCAGCGCTAAAAATTATTAAGGTAAAGGCAATCAAACAAGATGAGTTTATCTTTGTAGAGATGGATTCGGGAGCCAAACAAAAGTTTGGAGGAAAGGTTATGATATTTACCCTTAACCTGAGTGATTTTGTCACCAGGACCAACCTCTATGTCATGATCTTAGGATATTATGACATCTTGATTGGTATGGACTAGTTGGAATCGCATGAGTAGATACTCAATTGTAAGACAAAACGGTTGAGTTTGGTCGATGATGAGGGACAGAGACACATGATTGTAGAACGAAACCAAGGAGTTTCCCTGAGGTTCTTCTCTTTCTTCTAGTTACGGAAGAGCTTGCACAAGGGATGTAAGCTTTATTCGATCCTTGCATTAAATGAAAAGGGAGTGGCAGAAGGTCTAGAACACCTTCTGGTGGTGAGAGAGTTTGCAGAATTTTTTTTGGAGGAGTTACACCATAGACCTAAAACTGGGGACTGAACCAATAGCGAGAACTTCTTATCATATGTCAACCCCGGAGTTACAAGAGTTGAGAATGGAATTGAAGGAATTGTTGGACCTGGGACTTATACGTCCGAGTGGGTGCACATGTTATCTTCATACGAAAGAAGGATGGGTCGTGGAGACTCTGCATTGACTACCATCAATTGAAGAAGGAAACAATCAAGAATTAGTATATCTTGTCGAGGATTGATCATTCATTCGATCAGATGAAGGGTGCGATGGTGTTTTCAATGATCGATTTGCGATCAGGGTATCACTAGTTATGGATCAAGGAGGATGACATCCCTAAGATTTCCTTTAAGATGAGGTTTGGACATTACGAGTTTATTGTTTTATCATTTGGACTGAAAAACACCCCAAGGGTATTTATGAGTTTGATGAATGGGATGTTCCGTGAGTACTTAGACAAGTTCATCCAAGTATTCATTGATGATATTTTGATTTACTCTCGGATGAAGGAGGAGAATGATGAGCACTTGGGCTTGGTACTACAGTTTCTGTGAGAGCACAAATTGTTTGGGAAGTTGTCCAAATGATAATTTTATCAATTGATGATTCACTACTTAGGGCATGTCATCTCTGGCGAAGGTATCATCATGGATCCAACAAAATTCAAGGCTATTATGGAATGGCCTATGATGACGAGTGTCCTGGAAGTGTGTATCTTCACAGGTTTAGCAGGATACTATCGATGGTTGGTCAAGTGATTTTAGAAGATAGAAAATTCGATCACAGAATTGCAGAAGAAGAAAAATAGGTTTGTTTGGAAGGAGAAATGCATGGAATCATTTTGAAGGCTCAAAGAGATGTTGAAAACAACACCGATACTAAAGGTCCCTGACATGGACATGGACTTCTTGGTATGCAGTGACACATCCAAGGAAGGTTTAGGCAGAGTCTTGATGCAATATGGTCGACTAATCGCTTACATCTCTAGGAAACTGAAAAGGCATGAGGAGAACTATGCGATGCATGATTTGGAGTTTTTAGCCATTGTATATGCCTTGATGGTTTGGAGACACTACATTGTTGGAAAAAAAATTGAACTAAATATGGACCATTGTGGACTAAAGAACATATTTACACAAAGCGACCTGTACGCGTGACAATGGCGATGGTCAGAATTGCTTAGTGAGTACAACTTAGAGATTACATACATAAAGGAACAATGAACCAAGTGGAAGATGCATTGATTCAGAGACCACGCATCATTTTATTGTTGCCTCTTCAGAAGAATCTACGCGAAAATATTCTAACTTTACAGCGCGACAATGATTGGTACAAAGAGGTCGAGGATTTTATTGGACAAAACACAATGATGGTACCAAGATTTGAAGGATTTACATTTGATGACGGTGGATTATTGAGGTTTAAAAATCATATTTGCATACCCCCGAACGATGAGTTGAGGAGTTTGATCCTAAACGAGGCTCACAAAGTCATGTACATGGCCCACCCAAGAGTCACGAAGATGAGGGTGGACTTTAAACCCTTATTCTTCTTAAAGGGAATGAAGGAAAACATAGTCAACTATGTGGCTAGATGTCTAGAATGTCAGTAGGTAAAGGCTGAACATAGACATCCAGAAGAATTACTACAACCACACGTTATTCTGGAATTGAAATGGGAGGTTATTTCGATGGATTTCATTGTTGGATTTCCACTAATGGAAAGGGGACATGCCTCGATTTTTGTGGTAGTCGAAACTCTGACGAAGGGTGCTCATTTTATTATGGTGCATATGACATATCAGGAACCTGACATAGCTATATTTTTCATCAGTGAGATTGTGAGGCTGCATGGTGTACCTAAGAGGATTATATCTCATTGAGGATCAATGTTTACTAGACGATTTTGGACTAGTTTCCAAGAGGCCTTGGGAACCCAACTTAACTTTATTATTTCATATCACCTGGAGACTAATGGGAAAAATGAACAAATGAACCAAACCTTGGAATACATGTTGCACATGTACATGATGGACAAACAAAAGCGTTGGGAATATTTCTTTCCACTAGTAGAGTTTTCTTATAACAACAGCTACCAAAGCACCATTAATATAGCACCTTTCGATTTCCTTTATTGGTGACCATTTCAGACGCCTTTCAGTTGGGATTGTATTGAGGATAGGGTCCTGGTGGGACCAGAAGAGATCCAAGAAATGGAAGAGAAAATGAAAACAATAAGACAAGGGATCAAATAAGTGCAGGATCGACAGAAGAGTTATGTCAATGCGCATCATGTCGACCATAGTTACGAAGTTGGCTATGAAGTCTTCTTGTAGGTAAAACCGCATAATAGTTTGATCAAGTTTGCAAATGGATATAAACTCTCTCCTAGGTATGTGGGACCTTTTAAGATTTTGGAGAGGAATGGGCCTGTGGCCTATAGACTAGCCTTGCCTGATTCTTTGAGGTGTATGTATGATGTTTTTCACGTATCTATTTTGAGACATTATATTAGTGATCCTACACATTTTATTGACATGAGTTCATTGCATGTATTAGATCAGGGGGTTCTCACGGCTATGTCGATCTGTATCTTGGATCATTGATTTTGGTAGCTACGACGTTGAACAATAGATTAGGTAAAGGTCCAGTAGGACAACTATAGTATGCACTTGGCGACTTGGGAGGACTCATATGATATGCGCCAACAGTTTCCATTTTTTTTCATAGATAGACTTATGATACTGTGATACACAGTATTTTGGCAGTTATATATTGTGAAACTTCGGGACAAAGTTTAGACCAAGAGGGGGTGTATGTAACATCCTACTCTTATGCATAGTGAGTGAACTTATTCTTTGAGAACACTTTCTTGCAAGCGATCCAGATTATTATACTATTGGGAATTTGATTATGATTATGAGACATTATGGATATGATGACATGTTATTTTGTTGTAATGATATAGATAGGTGTTATTGACTCGGTTCTCCTGAGTGTGAAGGATTTTGAACCTTGAGGATGCAGAGGCATCAATGAAACTCTTGGACTCTAGATCGAGTCAGGGAGTGGACTATTGGGGTTTGATTGTTGTATATATGACATATGTGCATCTGATTAGATGTTATGATTATGGATTTCATTTCTGACATGATTCATTAACGATGCATGATAACGATAGCTTGTCAACCAGACTCACATGTGGAGTAGAGGGGTCATGCATGACTACCAGAGACATTGAGAGAGAGGTGTGGACAATAGCCCTGCCACATCCTACTAGCACTCTCACCATGGATCCAACTGTAGTTTAATGACTACCTGGTTTGGGAAGAACCACGATGCCTTGAGGGCAGAGTGCGATAGTCACTCATGATGATTCTAAGGGGCGTGAAATAAGGCAGAGGCCTTATTCCTTAGAGGCCCTTAGTCTACCACAAGATCATCTGACGAAGTATTGACTCCAGGGGTTTTTGATGTCTACCAAGTTAGTGAAGAGGAAAGTCACACCCTTTTAGCACGTAGTACATCCTAAAGGGCACATCAAACAAGAAAAACAAAAAAGGTGAGTGGAACCCTTGGAGCACATAGTGCATCCTGAAGGGCACATCATGCAAGAAAAATGGATAGAGGCGAGTGGCACCCTTGGAGCATGTAGTGCATCTTAAAAGGCACGTCACGCAAGGGAAACAAAATGAGGCATGTGGCACCCTTGGAGCACCTAGTGGGTCTTGAAGGGAACGTCGCTTTGTTAACTAATAAGTGAATAAACCTATATGGCCATAGAATGAATATTGTGATAAGAAAGATTTAAAAAAAAAAATCCCTAATAAAATGTCTCCGAGCCTAGGAAAATAAATTCTAAGTCTGAGTGATACTTTTGGTAAAAAAAACAATAACAAATAAATAAATAATACTAATAATACTAATAATCATCATTAAACATGTGACAAGAAGGGGGTAAGCAATTCAATTAATTTGTAAAAGAAATCAACTTGCTTTGGGGGATTAAATTTTATAAAGGGGGGAATAATTGTTTGTTACATGTGCTAATTAAAATTTTTAACTAAAATGAAAAAGGCGAAAAAGGGTAAAGTCTACACTTGCTAATTTGAGTTTTAGATAAAAAGGAAAAGAGGGAAATTTAAAAGAATTAGGAAACTAAGAGGAAAAGGGGGGAACATAAGGAAAAATTAGAATGACTAACTGAGCAAGGAATCTTGCCTTTAAGAACTTTCTAAATTGAAATCAACTAGTAAATTAGTAAGGGGGCAAGTCAATAAATTGTGTAAGGGAATATGGGGACACCTAGGAGTGATTCTAGGAATGATTTTAGGTGGGTGACGGAAATAGGAATAACTAAATAATTAATGAAATTAATTTCTGGTGCAATGAAGGGGATGAGTGACACATGTACGGGGAGGATTTTTATGAATTAAATTATTTAACAATAAATTAAATTGGAAATTGGGAAAGAAATGACTTAGAAACTCAATATAAAGGAAGGAGGAGGAGGAGAATGGATCTCTTCTATCATGCGTAATGTTACGCTGCAGAATTTTAGACTTGACTGACTTATCTTGTGGGAGTTTGGATACCCATCTTGGTGAGGAGTGGTAGCTCGGCCTTGTGAGGAGAGATGGGAGCTAGTTGTTCTCTGGTTTAGTGTCTGTGGACCCTTTGCAGCTCGAGGGGCTAAGGGGGAAGAAGAGTACCCCTAACATTGGCTGGGAGGTACCAATGAAGTCACATTGATCGGCAAGTGGGAGTTGGACAGACCTCGTGGGACAAGGACTCAAAGCGGTAAACTCGGTTTATGGTACGCTTGCTTTTATTCTACATGGTAGATTATTATTTACCTTACGCTTTCATTTATGTACTTTTTACTATGTAAAGAAGGTGTTCACTTAGAATTTTAATTGAGAACTTAAAATTCCCCAAAGACTTAAGCTCATTGCTTGACTCAATTCCCTTAACATTCGATCCCTGAATGTGTGACTGTCCTATCAGTTTTATTGATTTGTTTTGAAGAGTTGTGCTCTTTACTTCGGCCTCATCTCTAGTTCATCACTCCATGCCCAAGCAGTCGGCGAGGAGCTGAATCAACAGTTGTCACATCGGTGCATAGCGACCTATAGATTCTTATGCCCTGCTTTTTTGTGTGTGGATGATAAGCGAAGGATTTTTTCCCAACTGTCTACCCTTGTTGATTGTTCTTGGTTGATGGATTGCCTTGCTCCTTTTGTGAATGAGTACTTATGTGATTGTTTATCCTTTCCTTCTGTGATCCTCTTATTACCCTCTACGTTTGATGAAATGATATTTGCATTTTTAATGAAATGTCATCTTCATTTTTAATGCTTTTCCCGACGAATTTACTGTTTGGTTTTTATACCTCTGGTCTGGCTTTTTCTCTCTAAATTTTACCTTACGATTTCACACCTCTGGCCTATGATTTTACCTCTGCACATTAATATTTTTTATGAATTTAGCTTGTGTAATTTGCCACTCGAATGACAGTTTATAAATTATTTTGGACTACAATTTTTTTTGGGTGTCTTGGCTGGAGATATTACTTGGGATACTCTCCAATCTTCACCCTTTTTTTTTACTGTAATCATTACCGTGTTGAGTGTAATTTCAAGGCATTTTTTTTTACAGTTTGGACTGCGATTTTTATTAACAAACTCAGTGTTAAAATGTGATTTTCATTACCCTATTGAGTGCAATAGAACTCGGAAAATTGAATGGGACAACATAATTATAATACGTTTTTTCATATAAATTACATATATATTAATGTGAATATGTTGAACAACGTTTTTATATATCTCACTGTGAAATACATTGAAGGAAAGCAAGCTACTCATTATTGATAAAGATATATATTGTCTATCAGCATTAATATTTCAATGTAGATTTGATATTCCTACGTTTTGTGCCTATGTTATTACGATTTTTACATGCCTGCATTTTTACGATTTTTACATGCATGTGTTATTTGATTTTACATGGTTGCGTGTTATGGCTGCGATGTTACATGGCTACGTGTTATGGTTGTGATTTTACATGGCTGTGTGTTATGACTTCTTGTTAAGGATGTGATTTTACAGGCCTACGTGTTATGCCCAATCCCTAAATTGGTTATCGCCATAATGTAAGCGAGTTATATTTCTATCACTGTTGTGTTGCGATTTTATGAGGATTTCACAGTAATGTATTCACTGTCTAATTCTATCATGACAATGATTCTAGACATTATTATTGGCATTCTATAATGAAAGCGATTCATAGTATTATGATTTTATGGTATGCTAGGCTATCGGTGAAGATATTAAATGTTATGACAATTTAATTATGTTGTCAGTAAATGTTAGTACTCAACGCTTTTAATGCTTATTGACAGCCTTGATTGTACTTTACTGTTATGATAGCTATATCAACAACATTTTTATTATGAGTAGTTGTGTAATAATAAGGTAGCACGATAGTTTTATTGATAGCTTTTGTATTTGACTGTTAAGAAAGTTATGTTCAGTATTTTATTAATAGCAATTGCTTAAAGTGATGACCAATGATTTACTTGGTTTCTAGAGAAGAACAACTTCACATAAACCTTTCCTTCAGAAACCTCTAATTCAACCCCCCTTTTTACACATAAATGACTTAACTAATTTACCCGTTTAAGTAAATTGTGATCCAGGAAGAAAATAGTAGATTGTTATAAGAAATAATAGCTATTAATGTTAAATGCTTCAAAAGTTTAAATTTTTTTTTTTTTTTATTAAGCGTAATAGGATTATCTTTTGTTGGGCAGAGGTGAAATGGTGGGTTAATAGGGTTGTTAGACATAAAGGTTGTAGTCATAATGGTTGATTATCTTGAGCAATATTAATGGACAAGTGTTTAGTAGATGTATCAACTAAAACCTTTAATAGCCTTTAGTTATTTGGAAGTTATGCACCTTACCCCTTAGGTCGAGCTGGAAGGGGTGATTGGTCTTATCGATACACCACAGTTTTCCTTGTAGGAAATAAGAATCCTCAGGTCCTTCGTGCAATTTAATTTGAGTGTTATCATGCATCTTGTTGATCTGTTTCTTGGGGTGTGGGTGTATTCCTCATGTTTGTAGCTCGGCTCCTAGCGAGTTGGATTCATATAGAGTCCTTGGTCTAAATAGGGTAGGTAGTGTCGGGGTTATCATCACACCTATCACCTAGGGATGTCATGAGTCCTGATGAGGGGATCATGGTACACCCTATGGGATAGAGGTGAATGATAACTTGGTCGGAGTTTGTGCCTTCCACGTGGGTGTTGTTGATCGTTGTAAGTTTGTTATTGGCGCATGGGTAGAATTCCTTCCTACGTTTGGTAGCATGGCATTGAGGTTCTAGTTAACTAGCCATCGAGGTTGTTGTGTCGGGATGGGGATGTTGTCCCTTAGCTTGTAGGCATGTTCATGTTTTTGTCGGGAAATTAGTCGTTTCTCCTTGTTGTTTTACACATGTTTCGCCCAATTTCTCTTGTGCAATGCATGTATTCATGGTTGTCTGTTTCCTATTTTGCAAGTGTGGTGCTCATTGTCAAATGTGTTGGTTAGTTGTAATCGTTGTTTTCATCCTATTTAAAAAAAAAAAAAAAATCAACTTTATGCTTCCCTTGTAGTCGTAACGAAGGGGTCGTTACAAAGGGGAACACCTCTTTCACTCATATATGTGGATCAAGGGGGATCCGATTCATTTCATTGTCAACAATGGTTGTCAGAAGAACCTGATTTCAGCAATGGTCTTCAAGTGGTTGGACCTTCCAATGACACCGCACCCACATTCCTACACCATTGGCCGGCTTCACCAAGGAAGACATCTATGTGTTAGCCAACGGTGTCATCTTCCCTATGAAATCAAGCCTTTCAAATATAAGGTATTGTGTGATATTTATTCCCTTGAAGTTTGTGATGTTATTTTAGGACAACCATATTTGTGGAAGCATCATGTTCTATATGAGTCTAGACCCCGCATTATTATTATTACTTTGGGTAGACAATTGTACAGGATCCCAGAGGTAGCGTTGCCTACTATTATTTCTTTAATCTCTGCTAAGAAGTGTAGTAAGGTCCATGGATTATTTTAAGGATGGAAATTTATTTTAAAATGTAGAAACCTTGGTGAATCTTACTAATCCTTCATATTCCAACTATAATTTTTTGGCGATATTTTTGTAAAAATATTCAAATTTCTAAGGATTTTATATAGTTTATATAAATTGTTGGCGATTTTTAAGGTAAAATAATTTTATTTTATAGAATTTGGGCAAATCATATTTAGAATAGAGAATATTGTTTTGGGAAAAACCATGGAAAATTAGCCCATGAGCGAAATGTATCCCCTAAAATCATCCCTGGTAAGGTCATTTCACAGACCAGGAAGTTAGTCTTCTTTGTGATCTGTGCTCACAATAAGCAAAAGGTCACTTCCACATCCGTGGCCTCTACATAGCACCTCTCTTTGTAGCATAAGAAAGTGGATGGGATCATGGAAGAATACAAAGACATATTGAC
>JASDQU010107657.1:87193-97979 GCA_032191745.1 Picea mariana | reverse complement strand
ATGTGTATCAGCATCTGCAACACCATTATTTTTATATGTCTTATCGCCTTCACTTGTTCTTGCAATTTTGTCAATGGGAACTCAATTGCATCTGTCTCAATTTGTATCATTTTGTGCCCAGCTGCTAGCTTGGTTAAGACTAGATGAGAAGTCTCTACTTCCTCCCCCGAAATTGTGGACGCTCTTCCCTTTGACCTAC
The DNA here is from genome assembly GCA_032191745.1 of Picea mariana. Taxonomy (NCBI): domain Eukaryota; kingdom Viridiplantae; phylum Streptophyta; class Pinopsida; order Pinales; family Pinaceae; genus Picea; species Picea mariana. The sequence goes on along the minus strand of JASDQU010107657.1, from coordinate 97,780 downwards.
GCTCTTTTGTTATATTGGCTACTTCCAAGAGCTCTTGGAGTGTTACCAACTTCTCATGCACCTTCTGGTGTTGTCCTACCTATTTTCTTGTTGATTCCTCAATGATTTCCTCTACAGCATCCCGTACTTGGTATCTGATTCGGTCCATGTCGTCAATGGTCAAATTGTAGACTAGGGATACCTTGTGCGCTTTGGTCTTCTTGCATGCACCTCCTACTAGCTCCTTTCCCTTATCTTTTATTTTCTTTTATGTCATGGGAATTGTCTATTGTGCCTCTGCTATTGATGGGCCAGGTGTGTTTCTTATGCCATTGTTCTATGCAACAAGTTTCTTTACTTTCCCTGTGGTTGTAGTTCGGCTCTAAGTCACTCAGATTCGCTCTAGTTCAAATTGGTGTGCTTTGGTTCACTCTCTCTTGCATGCATCTCTTAGTAACAATGATTTACGCTTAGCGACATTCAAATGCTTTTGTGATTTCTTGCTAACTGTACATGTCTCTTCACGCCTTAGCTAACTTTTCCAGTCCGTCGACGGGTTTGATAAATGGTTCAATAAATGTGGCTTTATTAACAAATCCATCGTATGATTTTTTCCTCATACTTCCAATATATCATGATTTCCAGTGGCTTTTACCATTTAATATTATACGACTTCTTTATGACATATCATTACCATATTGTCATCGCCATTTCCATGATTTTATGCTTTTAATGATCTTATGAGTGCCAAACTACGCAATTGTTCTTGTTTTTTGCAGCTAGTTTGCTTCGTAGTATTTTTTTTCTATGTGTTATTTTATTAATTGGCACAGTTTCATATTGATGTGCGATAATCATTCCTTCAGCACAAATTCTTATGCCTTAGTACTGTATAATATTTTTCTTTTTCAATATCTATTTTTTATTTGTTTTTCTTCCTTTTTCTACTTTTTATATGTTTTTTTGTGTTTGATCTTCCTACTATAGTATAGTTACTATGATACATGTGTTTTGGTGCAGCCCAAATAACTATGCATACTGTCGGTTTCCTTTATAGATTTTTAGCTGACTTCTATTTACCATTCCTCCAAGGACTTTTCCATTCATGGTTTCCAATTGTGCAGCACATGTCTTTGTTACATGTTGAATAACATATGATCCTAACCAATGCATTATAAACTTTCCTAGATGTTGCATGAAATTGTTGTCATAGAGTAATACTAAATCTCCCACTTCAAACCTTTTATGTTTAATGTGTCAATCATGTCATGCCTTCTCTCTGAATTTATGAACTTGTTGATGGAAACCTACGACAAATCAATCTTCCTCCAACTATGATAATCGCTCCTCTAGTGCGCCAGATTCTGAAAGGTCAGTGATTGTTGCAATGCGTATACTAGGTAGAATAAACTCCATTGGCATCACTTCTTCTTTCCCATAGAACAACCTGAAAGGTGTCTTCCCTATCAAAAAAAATTTTGTATTCCTACAGGCCCATAACACCGCAGGAACTCTTAAGTCCCAATCATATCTCCCTACATTGTAGATTTTTGTAAAATCATTCTCCAGGATTTTATTGAAAGATTCCACTGTCCCATTGGCCTAAGGATGATACGGGGTACTCTTTTGATGATGAATTTGAAACTCCCCAATCAATTTTGCAATTGTCTTATTCAAAAAGTGTGTTCCTTGATCATTGAGTAATATGCGTGGAAATATAAATTGTGTGACCACATTCTCAAACAAAAATCATGTAGCAGTCTCTGTGGTGCATTCTCGGACTGGTGTTTCTTCTGCCCATCTTTTCAAATACTTTGTCACAGTGATTATGTACCTTTCCCCTGATATTCATTCTTGTGGGTTGATTGGCCCTACAAAATCTATGGCCCATTTATCAAATGCTTGCAATGTAACTTATGGATTCAAATGCATTTCATCCCTCCTGGATAGTTTTCCCACTCTTTGACATACATTGCATGACAACAGTATTCTTTAGTATCTTTATGAAGTGTGGACCACCAGAACCCTATGCAAAAAATATTTGTCATTGTCGCTTTCCCTGCATAATGTCCTCTTGTAATCCCATCATTTGATTCTTTGAGTATCATCGGTTTTTCATTTTCCAACACATATCATCTCATTACTCCATCTGCACCCAACTTGTATAAATTCCCTACAATCAATTGATAATATGTTTCCTTAAATACCAATTGTTTATTTTGTGTAACTATCATGTTTGATGGAACCATTCCTGTATTTAGAAAATACGCAATGTCCAAGAAGTAATCATCTACCATCTTAATTGAAAATAGTTTTGCATCGGAGAAGTTGTCATCTAGATTTCATGTATCTTCTCCTGATAATATGCCGGATAAGTGATCTGGCCCTGCATTCATCTCCCCTGCTTTCACTACAACCTCAAAATCGTATTTCTGGAACAACAGTAGCCATCTGCATATTCTCCCCACAACACTGGTTTGTTCACTAAGTATGTTAATGCAGAATGGTCTATGTACATATTAAAGTGAGACCCCAATAATTAATGTTTTAACTTTTGTAGTGCATATACCAATGCCAATCCTTCTCATTCTATGGTAATATAATTCTTCTCTACTATAGACATCTTCCTACTTGCAAAATCAATTGGTTGATCTATGTCTCTCTCCCCTGGTTGATATAGTATTGCACCCAACACTATGGATGATGCATCTACATGAACATGGAACAACTTGTTCCAATCTAGAAATATCAAAATCGATGCAGTCATTAGATTTTTTTTTAAGGTTTCCAAACCCTTTTAACAGTCCTCATTCCATTGGAACTTTTCTTCCTTCTTTAGCAAATTTTCCATGGATTTTGTGAAATGCGCATATCCTTTGATAAATTTCCTGTAATATCATGTATGACCCAAAGTTTCCCTCAGTGTTTTGACTAGTGTAGGTGGCTCTAAATCTATAATTACTGCAATCTTTGATGGATCTACTAGTAATCTTTGCTTGCAAACCACATGGCCCAAAAAAAATCCAAATGGTGCACAAAAAATATACCTATTCAAGTTTAGTGAAATATGAAACTATCTACACCTATCCAACATTATCCTGAGGACTTCTATATTATCCTTCAGTAGATTGAACACAGTCCAATCATCCAAGTACACTTCAAGGAACTTATGAATAAATTCCTTGAACACTGCAACCACCACTCTTGAAAAAACTACAAGGGAATTTTATAATCCAAAGGGAATTACTGTGTATTGATAACTTCCACATTCTCTCATGAAGGTAGTCTTTTATCGTTTCTCCTGCCCAATTTTTATCTGATGGTACCCTGAGAATCCATCTATAAAAGATTAAGTCTCTTGGCCTCCTATGTTCTCCAGTACATCATCTGTGAACGGTGTTGAAAATGGATCGTGTAAACACACACCATTCATCTTTCTCAGATCCATGAAAATATTGATTCATCCTGTATTCTTTTCCTGCACTACCATTGGACTGATCCACTCAAATTCTTCTATCATTTAAGTGACTCATGCATCTAACATCCTATCTATTTTATCTTTCACATTTTCCTTGTACTTAGGATTTAACCTGTAATGTCTCTGTCGCACTGGCTTAGCTCATGGTTTCAAGTGAATCTTCATCTCACCTAAGTCCCTTGATATCCCATTCATCTCTAAAAATATCATTGGTAATAGGTCCTAATATTCTCGCAGCAAGTATGCAATCTTCTATATTGTCTCATCATTCCAGTAATCTCCTACCTATGCAAACTTTGGATTATTTGTCATCCCAATGTTTACCTTCCGCATATTTATCAGTTGTGTGTATGCAGTGGATTCAATCTCTATCCCTTCTACGGTCTGTTCTCCTTTTGTTTCAGGTACTTGTACATTTCTAGGATCTTTTTCATCATGTTATTCCTTAGACACATTATAGCACTCCAATAAATCATTGTGTTTTTTGGTTGATATTTTTTATACATTCTGATTTGTATTTTGGTTATAATTCTCTCTTGCCTTCCATTTCACAACTAGGTGAGGAAAATCTTATGTCGCATGGTCCAGTGCTCTACAATATGTGCACATTGTACATGGATTCAGGTAGTCATGGGCTAATGTATTGGTTGATTACAACTGTAACATGTAATCAGTCCTCTTCCTCCTCTACCAAAATTCCCTCTGCCTCAGCCTCTGCCAAAATTTCCTTTATTCCCTACATTAAAGTCTCTCTGATTATTATATTGTTGTCCACCTCCTTCTACTAAAACATTCTCTTCGTGAATCATGCACATATCTGAAGTTCTCTTCTTCATTAAATCAAATGCACGATAATCCTTCTCTTCATGTCCCACGGACTTACAAAAATTGAAAAATAAGTTCCTTGGGGCACTCTAATACTTTTGTAGTAATGGACACTCAGTTGGATGATGTCCCCATTTCTTACATATATCAAAATATCCCCCTCGTGGTAGTGGATTTGGTGCTCTAGTAGCCAAATACTGTGTGAAACATGGGCACTCATCCTTGTGATGGCCTTTAGTCCTACACTTGGTACACTAGACTTGCTCATGTTTATCCTTTCCTTTTGTAAGTTATGCGATTTGAATTGTCAATGCAGCCAATTATGTCTAAACTTGTGTCATCCCTCCAATGTCTCCTACTGGATATGATTCCAATATCATTGCAATTTCTAGTGCCTCCTACTAGGATGCAACCTTATGTTGAATCAATGGTATGTGAATGTGTGGTATAAGTCCTGCAATAAACCATTCTTGATTTTGTTGATCGGGGATCTGGAAATATAGTCTACTCATCAAGTCCTTGAATATTTGATTGAAGTCCCATACTGACTCAGTTTGCACCTATTTAATGTCCTTCAATTTTGTGATGTACTACAACTTATACTTTGGCTTCTTGAATTCTTTTAGAAATGATTATTGTATATCTACCAACGTCTTGGCTTGTCCTATAGGTTTAGTACTCTGCAACTTCATGTACCAGACTAGCGCATGTCCTCTAAATGTCATGTCCAATTGTGCAATCCTCATAGCCTCATTCTGAACATTCTTTGTGGCCCAAATTGTCTCGTAGAGAAATAGATGTTTTGGGTCCTCTGACCTGACTCCTTGGAACTCAGGAACTCTAAGGGTGTTGTCTACCCCTACCATGTTTCTTTGTGTAATCCCTCCTCTTGGTGATGATGGTTGACTCTAATTTTGTACACTGCTTCCACTGCTCTGATTGATACTACTTTGTCCTCCCTTACTAACTACAAGTGTTTTTGATAATTCATAAAATATTATCTTTGATTTTGGTGACACACATGGGGTCATTGATTCGACACAGGACTCATTATGAGTAGGACTTAATGGTTATTATATTATTGGAATGTATCGGGACTCCTCTTATATGTGGTATTACCACGATTTGGACTATTGCACAAGGTTCTCTCCCCTCTTTCTCACTGTGTGGCTCACCTTTCTCAGCCCTAGTATTTCACCTCTTGTACCTCCTTCCTCCACGCAATACTCCAAACTCATCTTCTTCCTTTGGTATATCTTCTTCAGTCTTATGCATCCTCAATCCCTCCCTTCCTTCTTCATTTCTTCCTTCGTTCTCTTATTTTTTCATACTACCATCTTTTCATCTCTCAGCTCCCCTATGTGTGTGAACCCCCTTAGCAGTCGAATTCCATTTTCATCACACACTTGTCACAAAACATCATCTTTATCCATGTACCCAATGATTTCATGAACCTCCCATGCAGACCTTTGAAAAAATCTCTTTATGCAACACTATATGATTGGGTACAATCTACTGCAAATTTTGTAATGCACCCTCCTAGTATGTTATCCAACCAGAAATCAAGTGCACGAGTAGTTGGATTACTTACAGAATTTGGTTTTCTTACCAACTCAAGTGTCCAATTCCTCAGTGTTGTTGTTCGGTACCTTCCAATGTTCTCCACTAATCTTTCTAGATTTCATGCAGTTCTATATACACATACCTTTTCATCAATTTCTTGTCACTTATCCAAGGGTTTCTATTCTCTTTTCGAGCAAACTTTATTTCCTTCCTTTCCAACCATTCTGAGATCTCTTTCTTATTTGGTCTCCAAAACATTCCATCAATCACAAATTCCAAGTCCCAGCAACGGAATCATTTGTTGGCGCTACGTGTGGTTGTAAGAACCTAGGTTCAAGTTATCTTTTACCAACAAAACCCTCCAAACATAATCCCTTTCCGCATCACCTGCATGTATAAATTAAATCTCACCCGAGGTATCTATTGGAACTACAAGAACCAGGTTTCTGCAGTAGTGATGGAATGGGAGGTGAGCATTCTATTCATTCTTACTTATTGGTTTGGTGCACATAATTCTATCTTTATTCTTTGTGGGCTACTTAATGAATTCAAATTCATATTATTATTATATTCCAAATTACAACATAACCCATTACTGTAACAATCATAACAATTGTGCAATTATTATACATAAGAAAAATCTAATCTAATATGCATCTAGATAGAATCCATGAACAATCGCATAAAATACATTCAACACAAGGGTTAATGTGGTTCACCCAACTCTAGGCTACATCCACAATGACTAACTTCTTTATTATGTGGTTCATAATTTTTTCAAGCTTTCATATTGCACTTACAAATATATAGCATGGCTATCTTTCCCTCTACCTAGCCTAGTCTCTCTGCAGTGCAAGCCTTTCTCTCTCTCCATAATCTCAACACCCAGACATAGACTTCAATGATCACTTCTTCAACTCACTCTTAAGGGAGAACAACAACAACTAGTAGAACCCCTATTCTTCCAACCCATTACATATTTATACATATATTCTAGGGATTAAAACCCTACTTAGTTCATCAAAACCCTATTACAATCCATGATAACTCAAGTTAACTTGTTGTTCAAGTTGTTTTCACCTAGTTTTCCATATACATGTTGTTTTTACACTCTGACTGGTGTTCTTCCTGCTTTTGTGCATCATTCTATATTTAGCACGTCGCACTATCATCCTTTATTTTCGCTCATTTTCTTATCCTTATTTATTATCTGATTTATTCATTATATTGCACGTTGTACTTATGGATACACCTCAAATGTGCACTCCCTAGTCTTCCTTCTTCTGTGCACATCTTCTATACTTAGAAATTTTATCAAAATTGTATCCAAAATGTTTTTCCAACAATGACCAAGACATCACGTGTGTGGTCCAATAAATCTCAAGTAGAGGTGTGCCCCCCCTCAAATTCTGCCAACATCCCATGATTTGGTTAAAATAATCGTGGAAAAATGGAGCGCCCTCAAAAAAATACCATGAAATGAGAGTCCAACATACGATGATGAGAAAATTTCCACCAAAAGCAAGGTGAAACCCCCTTATAAGGTGGCATGTGTAACCAAAGTAGGGCACCCCATCAAGTGTGAAATTTCCAAAAGGTAATAACCAACCAAAACACCTCTAACAAATTGTAACAATTTGGTCCATGTTTGTAACTCTTGATTATTACAGCTACGTGAGACATCCTCTAGGACACAAACTGAATGATTTGACCTGTGAGGAAGCCCATGATTTGGGTGTGCCCATGAGATGGGTGTGTTTTTCCTCTCTAATATGGAGATGGAATGTTGTCTGCCCCTGTGTGGGGTGAGGAATCCCATGAGTTGGGTGTTCCCATGAGATGGGTGTCTCGTTCCTCTCTGAGACGTAGATGGAACATTGTGTGCCACTGTGTGGGGTGAGGAAGCCCATGAGTTGGGTTTTTTGTTCTCTCTGAGATGGAGATGAAATGATGTGTAACCCTGTGAGGGGTGAAGGCGCCCATGTGATGGGTTTACTGTTCTCCTTTCTGTAGAGATTTGAGACGATGTGGTACTCCAGATGATTTTCATGTGAGACGCAGTGAGATAAAGATTTGTTGAGTAGGACGTCATTTTGGATGAGCACAGGTGGAGGTGATCCTAGTAGCTGAGCACTAGTGAGTGTGTGCCCAGATGATTCTCCTATGACATGCAGTGAGATAGAGATTTGTTGACTTGGACGTCCTTGTGGGTAAGAACAGGTGGACGTGCCCCTAGTGGCTGAGAACTAATGGGTGTATGAGATCCCTTTCTATATTGTCTAAGATTCAAACTTACATGTAACCCTAATTGTGATATAAAGGGTACAGGTCGGCCCCACCATAAAGTAAAATATAATTAATGTAAAAGATAATTAATATGGTAATTATTAATTATATTTTGAGTTATTAAGGTTGGCCCTATTGTGCCAATAGACACATCATTTGATGTGATAAGTTTTGTATAAATAAAGGTGAATCCTTATGCAGGAGCATCGTACAAATCCAAAGTCGAAGCACGTGCCTAGCCAAAGGAACAATTGGACACACAGATGGGAAAAAGGAGCATGTTTTTATGAAAACGTTTTAAATTTTGAAATTTGAAGCATTAATGTAATAGCTAGGAAAAGGCATACTTACATTTATGTCTTAGAGATATGAAAAGATCTGGAGAGATTACTCTCATCTACCAGATGTATTAGGCATTTAAGTCTGTTAATGTAAAGTAGGTAGATATGAATGTTAGATTAGCCAGTTTTAGAAGCATAGGAGGGAAAACAAATATAGACACCCTCATCCTTGTATTATTGTAATTTTAGATGATCATTCAAAATTCATAAGTTGTAGAGTTGTAGCAGAGAGCTGTAGAGAAGAACCCATGTACAGGAGCACTTGAGTTAATATATGAAGCTTTGATTCAATTTTCATGGTGTTGTGATTCTTACTGTTTACAATTGTTGAATGGTATGTTTACAGTTGATTTGTTTCTCTGTTATGCATTTGTTTCAATGTTGTGTGTATAATTTCATGTTGAATGTATGAATTCTGAGAGAGGAGAAGAATGAGTTTCAATTGTTTATCTTCCTAAGAATTCCTGCAAGGAGTGCAGTGAATGTCCGCAAGGTGTGCATTGACGAGGGTCTGAGTTTTATCTCAGAAAGATTAGGAGAGATATCATTGTTCTCATACCAGCTGAAGTGCAGGTGAAGCATAGAGGTGTGCAAGGTGTGCGCAGGCTAGTTGAAGCCTTGGATTTTATAAATCCAAAAGGAAGGTTGAAGGACCACTGTTGCAAGGAGTGCACAGGGTTAGAGATCCAAATAACCAGAGGTAATTTGAAGGTTTTCCGCAAGGAGTGCGAGCAAGAATCATTTTGGAAGCTTGAGTTTATAAGTGAAATATCAGGAAGGATTTAACCTTTGAAGTGTTCAAAGGGGGACGGAAGTTGAAATCGTCTCATAGAAGTTAAGTTCAAGAGGGAGAACACTGAGTCATTTGGACAGAAGTCCTTGAGGAGTGCATCTGGTGGTCATAATTCTCTGTGGAGAACTCGCGAAGTCGCGAGGACCGTAGGATCCAGAGGAGCTACGAGGTGGTTAGGAGTTGGACAAATCCACCACCCTGACATCAAGAATCAACGTGGATCGTTGATCGTAATCTGTCTGAGTCGTCAGATCATTTCAGAAATTCGGGATCGGTAAGTTTGAAGTGTAGACCAAAATCCTTGGTCACTCTAAAACCCGAATCGTGAAGGGGATAATCAAGTGTGAAACTTTGGCATATCAAGGTTCGGCATACCGAAAATTTCGATGACAAGGAACCGGGACTCTTTGCATTGAAAATCCTGAAGTCGTGAAATGTAGTGTGCCTTTGGTGTGGGATTTCAGCATTTCAGCTTTCCGGAGTTCAGGAAGTAAAGGAGGCAGTGAATTTGGAAATCGAGAGTTTCAAACTCCCGGTTCACGAAATCCTAAAGAGGGAAAGGAAAAATTCTTGAAAAGTCGAGGGGAAATAGCTGTTGGCACCAATCGGGTTTCAGGGTTTCGGGACTCAAGAAGTGGAGTTGCATCATCAACACAACTCCTGAAATCACGAAGAGAGAAACACCAAAAGGAGGGTCCCAAGTATCAGTCAGAGGATACGTGAGGTGGAAGTCAAAGGAGGGGTCAAGCTTCGGTGAAAATCTCGAAAGGCCATCGATCTCGCATTCCATGTGATGTTGAACCCATTTCGGCATCCCAACATTTTGGAGTTCAGGGAATCATAAGGGAAGAGGAATGATTGTTGGTTGTTTGCTCAAAGTCCTGAAAGCCAAAATTAGTGGGCGTGTGTGCGGCACATTGAAGGAGTCAACCTTCGTTGACATTTCACATTTCGTCATTTGCCAAGAGCTATGGAAATACATCAGGACTCTGCAACTCCTAAAACCCGAAGTCCTTTGTGGCTTAAACAAATGCTTTAATTAACCCTTGGAGTGATTTCAGTGAAGATCCTGAGCGGATCCCAGCCCGAGGGTAGGGGGTCTGCATCAAAGTGGTATCAGAGCTCACAACAAATTCTTTGCTTTCTATAGCAGAGAGAAGGTAGAAACTTTTACAGCCATGCCACTGAGAAGAAGAGACAGGCAAATACCTAATCCAGTAGACGAAAGAGAAATGTTGAGAAGAAGAGACAGGTAAATACCTGATCCAGCAAGGGAAAGAGAGATGCGTGAATTACGTGCCATGCTTGATGCTATGGAGACA
>JASDQU010107656.1:88457-98736 GCA_032191745.1 Picea mariana | reverse complement strand
ATATTATAAAATACAAAAATAATAAAGTTAACAATGGCAAGCAACTTTAACAATGATGTACCTTGTAATATGTATACCAATGATGTACCTTGTAATATGTATACCGTAAAAGTACAAGGTATGTATATCCAATGATACACATATTAACATATATACATTGTATAATTATAGATTTTAGTAATATGTGGAGAAGTGTGGCATGAGATTGAATAGAAGAAAGGAATTGAATGTAGTAAGCAAATATATACTAATATATAGTCTTAATATTTGTTTATTATATGTAGGAAGGTCATCTTCCTAAATATTTTCGAATGTCCAGTATTATAAACCTTTTCTTATAATAGTGATGTACATTGTAATATGTATACGTTCCTTATAATAGTGATGTACATTGTAATGTGTATACTATAAATGTGTAATGTTTATATATTTAATGTGTAACATTGTATAGACATTGTAATATATGGAGTGTGATATAAAGTTAAAAAGAAGAAAGGAAAACAAGTTAAGATTGAGAAAGATTTTTCAATGGAGTAGTAACAAAATGTATATTAATATATAGTTTTAATGTTTGTTTATTAGATGTAAAGAAGATCATCTTCCTAAATATTCTACCATTGTCTACTATCCATGAATGAATGTGTTGACTCATTACTATTATTCAAGGAAAACCATGTCACTTGACATAACTTGTTGGTGGTCTGTAAGGGGGCAAATTTTCACTCTTGCTAGATGCTTCAAGGGGAAAAAGTTTCACTCCCTTGGGCCATTAACCAGTTTCCTTACATTCGAGGAAGATGAGCTCTTAGCTAATCAAGAGCAGTTTTAGGTCTTACTCGAGGACCAAAAGGTGGTTTTATCTTAGATAACATCCACAAGAAAGCCAATATCCCTTGTGGTCATGTGCTTTCTAATAACATTTATCCTTAGTCCCATACATAAAACCAAATACCATCCTCCATAAATGTTTAATCTCTTATCCATGATATTTTTAAATGTTTATTCTCTTATCCATAAATGTTTAACCTCTCATATTTTTAATTAAAAATTATATAAATAATTATTGGTTGTTATTTATAAATGTTGATTAATTGATAATCCATATTAAAGAAAAGTATGTTATTTGAAATGATTGGTTGGTGGTCTATAATAAATAGATATCAACATTAAAGAAAATGATATTATTTGAAGTGACGTGTTGATGGTTCTTAATAAATAAACTTCCACTCATGTCATTATTCTTATACATATGTGAGGTATTAAAGAAACCTATAATATTTGAAGTGACTTGTTGGTGGTCCATGATAAATAGATATCAACATCAAAGAAAACTATACTATTTAAAGGTCCCTAATATAAAAAATTTTACTCATATTAAATAAGCCATTATTCTTATAATAATAATTTATTTTTAAGGTTACGACCAAGTCAGACACCAAATTGGTGCATGAGACATCCTTGTTTGTGGGACAAGTGCCCCCTCTGGATTTGAACCTGTGACCTTCAAGGAGGAAACACCTATGTGAGGTATTATTTCCTCAATTTTATTTTGTTTTCTTAAAATTTTAGTGGATGTGGTAGTATGATTCTTATCTTTCCTACCCGGGTTCAATTTCTGCAAGTGACATGTTGGCCTGTTGTGATAAGGCTAGAAGGGTATATTCCCCTTGGATAGAGGCCCACTCATATGTTTCTCGAGATGACTTGACCCTTGCTAAGTCATAAGTTTCATGATAGACACTAGCTTGCAAGCTCTTGGTACTAGCCTAAGGGTTATAGTAGAGTGCACACACACACATATGTATAAGTGGAAAGTAAATGAGATAAGCCATTATATTAGAAACATCCAAAAGATTGTTTAGATACATATTATAAAAAGCAGAAATAATGTAGTTGACAATGACAAGCATTATATGCCCTGTAATAATGATGTACTTTGTAATATGTATACCGTAAAAGTACAATGTGTGTATATCTAATGATACACATATTTTTTTTTCCACGAGAAAAAATGTGCTTTATATTCAAAAGGATATAAAAATATACATACAATCTTCGCGATAGACAAATACATGAGGAGATAACTATTCTTTTGGAAATTTAGTCCTTTCTATCAAAACTACCTATTCCTTTTCTCTACTATGATCGGCATCCAGATCAAAAAAGATGTGCAGAAAAAATAGAAAATGGTGAAATTCAAAGATTGATCATGATGGCTGGTCCTTCATTGCCATCCTCCCACTTTGTAAATCGAATTTGGCCAGGAGGCATAAACAATGCTTTTTTAGATAGAGTGTTTGCCTCGCTGTTTTCCTCTCTGAAGATGTGAGAGAAAGAGAGATTCTTAATGGAGATTGTGGCTTCTTGAGTTCTTTCTTTCCAGCACTCTAGTGCTGCCACATGGAAATCAGCTTGACCATTAAGCCAATCAATAATAATTTTGGAATCTTCAAGTAGTAAAAGGTCATCGGTGTGCAGGCGACATGCCAGAATAAGAGAAGCCCACTCTCCCAATAGCCTTGCCTTCATATTAGTGCCTTGTCCACAATTTAGAGTCCAGCGGATGCATGTGTGAGAGCTTAAAACGATTTTTCCTCCTGCCCCACAAAGAGAGCCTCCTTGTTGTGCAGCACCGTCGAACCAGGCTACTTCTCTTTCAAGTGGAATTGCTAGCTTGTGTTTGAGGGAGGGCGGGTTCTTGGTTTGGTTTCCTGGTGTGGCCGCCTCAGCAAGAATGTTGTTTACCACTCTTTGAATCAATGGTAAACTCTCTTCAAAGAGCGTTGTATTTCTGGCCTTCCATACATGCCAGCAGAGATAGACTGGAAGTAAAGTGTGGTTTGTGTTAGTGCCAATCCAATTGCGAAAATAGAGAGGCACACTGGAACCTGTCCAGGGCGTGGTAACATTTAGCACCAAATAGATTTGATGCCAAACTGAACGGGTGAAAAAACACTGTAAGAAAATGTGGTAAATTGAATCGTTGTACTGTTTGCACAGGATACAACAATTTGGGCCCTCCCAGCCACGGACTTGCAGATTCTCTCAAACCAGAAGTTTATTTTCAATCAAAATCCAACATAAGAGTTTAATCTTCAAGGGAAAGTCCCCCTTCCAAATCTTTTGGTTCCAGCTAGCATTGATTGATGTCCAGAATTTAGTAGCCAATGCCTGATACACATTTTTTGCTGTAAGAAAGCTGGAACAATCCCCTCCTGTCCATATAAGGGCGTCTGGCCTCTCTTGAAGACGAATGCCTGCATCAATTAACTCCTGGGTAAAGCCGTCCCATTCGTCTTTTAACACGGAATCAAGTTGTAGGTCAGTACCATTAAGCCAATGATTGCCTAGCTGTCCCCCACTGGGCGAATTGCTGAGTTGATGCATGAAATATATACTTTTGCTATGTAGATGCGCCAGAAGTGGAGGAGAAAGCAGGGAATTTCTGCCCAATCCCAGAATATTGTCTCTATCGACTTCAATCATGTATCCATTGCCTGGTTTCCACGCAATCCATTGAAGAATGATCGGTAGCGATTTTGATAGGTGTTTCCAGGTTTGTGAACCTCTAGTTGGTCGCTCCGAGGCAGATATGATCCAGATGTGAACAAAAAGGTGTGGGAAATATTTAGATTTGATCACCTTACTCCAAAGGCCAGGTTTCATTAAAATTCTCCAAAATGTGTTTGCCGAGATCGCCCTATAAAAGAAAGGCAGATTTCTAAGTCCCCAACCTCCCATCAATTTAGGTTTTGAAATTACCTCCCATTTGCAGAGGTGAAATCCTTTATTCTTTTTGCTACCTGTCCAAAGGAAGGTGAAGACTATTTGTCGTAGGTTCTTTAGTACAGATGTTGGGATGTGAGCTAACGCCATCCAATACACTGGGAGGTTTTCCAAGACGGCCTTTATAAGAACAAATCTGCCTCCCAATGAGAGTATTCTATTGCACCAGTTGTGTATTCTACATTCAAATTTTTCAATAAGCCAAATCCAGTCTTTTTTTGTATAGCTGGTTGGTTTTATAATGTAGCCCAGGTAAGTAAACCCCTCCACTAACTCACGAGAGTTAATACCGAACAAAACTTTTAAATTTGTTAGCATTTCCTCCTGCGCTTCCGAGACCAGGAAAACTGACTTGTGGATATTGGTCTCTAAACCTGAAACAGAGGAAAAGGTGTTAATGAGAGAGTGAATAATGGTCCATTCAACTAGATTGGCAGTGGTTATGATCAACACGTCGTCTACAAAGAGTATATGAAAAATATGTGTCAGCCCCGAGACTTTAATCCCTTTCAGGTGTCCTTCCACTTGGCTTTTTTTGAGTAAGATGCTGAGACTTTCTAGGACCAAGATGAAAAGAAGAGGTGAAAGGGGGCATCCCTATCAGAGCCCTCTCTCACAGTGAAAAGATTTTGTAGCTTCCCCATTGATCAGAATTGCAAGGGTGGCCGAGGAAATACAGCCCATTATCCAGTTGGTAGTAATTATTCCAAAACCACTCTGTAAAAGAATAAGATACAGGAAATTCCAGTTGATGTAGTCAAAGGCCTTTTTAAGGTCCAACTTTAGAAGGATGGTTTTTTGTTTTTTTGTCTTAATACTATGAATGCATTCTTGTGCGACGCCAATAGCATCAAGAATTTGTCTCCCTTTAAGGAAGACAAGTTGTTCATCTAATAGTGCCCGGGGGAGAATAGGACGGATTCTTCTGGCAATGATTTTAGAGATTATTTTGTAACACAAATTGCAAAGTGAGATAGGTCAAAAGTTTGTAAACTGCCTGGGTAGATTTGATTTAGGAATCAAAACAATGAAGGTATTGTTTAGTTGATTTTTTACCACCCCTCTGGTTCTCGCATCCTCCACGACATCCAAAATATCTTGACACATAAGATCGAAAAAATGGAGATATAATTCAACAGACCAACCATCATGTCCTGGGCTCTTTTCTTTTTTGAATCCTTTGATAACCTCTAAAATTTCCTCCTTTGTACAGGGAGATTCTAAAGCTTTTGCCTCCTCAGTTGATACCATCTTTGGGAAGAGACTTGTTGTTTCTATCTGTGTTGTAAGACTAGAAGCAAAATCTTCCTGGTAAAATGCTTTAAAATGATTGAAGGCCGTTGTTTTGATATCTCCTTGTGACTGGTGAATTTTACCATCCTCTTCCTCTATATTCCACAAATACTTTTTAGATCGGCGAGAGCTGGCAACTCTGTGGAAGAAACGAGTATTTTTATCCCTGCCTGCCAGCCAAAGCATTCTGCTTTTCATGCACCATCTCTCCTCGTCCTCACGAAGGTATTTGTTACGGGCTTCTTCTAGGCAGTGAATTTTATGGTCAAGGTCAGCGCAACAAGCATCCTGGATCTTTAAACTGAGAAGGTCTTCCAGATCCTATTCTATTTTATCTAAATCTGCCTTTTCATTTTTCTTTTTTTCTTTTAACCAATGAATAGTAAGAGCTTTTAATTTGGAATGTTTTCTAACCAGATTGCCTTGGACGTCTCCAGGTACAGTAAGGGTGGTGTCATCCCACACCGATCTAACCAGGCGGTCAAATGAATCCTCCCTCAGCCATTGCGGGTTAAACTTGAAAGGTTGTCCAGCTCTGAAACAACCTTCACCTATATGTAAGCAAATTGGTGCGTGATTAGAAAAGAAAGGGAGATTTACCCAAGCTCAGAATCTGCAAGATGGTGAGAGTAAATCTTCTGCAACTAAAAACCGGTCAAGTCTTTTGGCTATGCCTGCTAGTCCCAATCTCCCATTTCTCCAAGTAGGTAGTAGCTCTGCTGGCTTTAAATCCACCAAGGAATTTTTGTAAAAAATATGTTTGAAACAAATCAAGAGTGGGTCAATCAATGCCTTTTCTGCCCACATTTCCTTAGGACTGGTGGTTAGATTAAGATCTCCAACGAGGATGAGACTCTTAGCCACCAAGAGACCTAGTCCATTAATTTTCTCCCAGAAATCTTTGCAGTCAACACATGGACCATAAACGTTGAGCAGATTGAGTTTAATTTTCAGTTCAAAGCAGTACCGGTAAGTAAAATCCCTCCTGGGCTAAGCATCGGAGAAAGAAAAAAAAGGGAAGGGTTCCACGAGGCCAGTAGGCCGCTCGAGTTACCTACAGAGCTTGCAGCGCAGGCCATCTAGTTCGGTCGGAGCTGATGCAAAAAATCCCTAGCAACAGATGCATCCACTAGTGTTTCTTGTAGGAAGATGATAGACAGATGGGTCTTCTCGAGAAGTCTTCAAATGGAGGCAAGTTTCAGGGGTCCTCCAACCCCTCTGATGTTGAGGGAGAGAAGGATCATGATTTACCTTGGGCTAGGGATTTTAATCCTCTAAGCGCCCCTTGATTTGTAACAGTAGATGATGTACCCAATGTCAGAGGTCCAGTCAAAGTCTTTTTACACGCACTGCGTGTTTTTAGTGGCAAAGGTTCAAGCCCTAAACCTCTTGACCAAGTGGGATCCGGTTCAGGTGAAGGTTTAACTCTTGAATAAGATGGAAGATCAGATTGGCGTAAGGTGGGTTGTATAAGAGTTTTCCCTTGATAAGTAGAGATTGGCATCAAAGCAAAAGGAAGAATGGGAGCTGGGGTAGCATCCAAGAGCAAGGTTTCTAGTTGGAGTTCAGATAAGGTCGGATCTATGTAACTAGGTAGAATAAAAGAATCTGGTGTTTCATCTAAGACTGTTGTAGCTTGGTTGTCTGAATCCCATGCAGAAGGTTCAGGAGATGTCAACAGCTGAAGTGTATGTAAAGGATAAGAGATGTTGGTAGTGTCTGTGAGTACTGGCTCAGGAGGTTTTGGCAGGGGAGGAGGGGAAAAAGGTGGAGAGATAGGCTTAACAGGAAGAGAAACCGAAGGTTCAAAAAACAAGATTTTGTCAGCCTGCTCAATTATAAAGAGTCTATCCCAGGAAGAGAAAGTATTGTAAAGTGAAGGACAATGTTGTTGGATCTTACCCACTAAAGTGTCTTTAGGTGGATTGAAGTCCCTCTATGGAAAAAGAGCCTCCTCCTCAAGCTGATCTGGAGGTGTGATGTAACTATCGAAATTTGTCTCCTCCTCTGGATTTGTTTCAATCTCAGGAGGGGGAAACTTTGAGCAGTCCCTTCTCAGATGGCCAATTCTGCGGCAGAGGGAACATCGAAACGGGATTCTTAAGTAGTCCAGACACTGAGCAATAAGTTGACTTCTCCATTCAATATCCAGTGTTTCAGGTAGTCCAGCCTGGATGTTGAGTTCCACATATATCCTCGCCATTCTTCTGTCTGGTGCTGTAAGAGAGTTTGTATCCACCCTTAGAAAGCGTCCTAAGGAGGCTCCAACAAGTTCAAGTGCTTGTTGGTTCCAGAGCTGAAGTGGGAGGCCTGGGAGGAGGACCCAGATATGCATGTGGCTAAAGAACTTCGTGGAAGGGTTGAAGCCAAGCCTCCATCGTTTGAGCATGAGGCTTCCCCCTTCAAATGCCCAGAAATTTCCCAGGATAAGGATAGTATCCTTTGGTTTCTTGAAGATAAAACCAAACCAACCGTGTTGTAGCAAGTGAATCTTGGGTAGGTATCCTAGGAGAGGTTTCCAGTTGTTTGAGATCCAATCCTCAATGTTCTGCTTACATTTCTCTTTGTAATCTAGCCTCCCAACTAAGGCACACAGGGCCAAGTTGCAGGCTTCTGGAAGTCCAACGTCCATTCCAAGAATGAGCTTGGGATGTCTTTGTTTTGGTTTCCAAACCTTATGCAACCTCTTGTAGGTGCCTTGTTTTTTAGGGAAAGGGATACCATCAGAGTGTCTGCTTCCTTGCTGATAGTTCCCTTCAATGCTCCTCTTCTGTTTACCAAGAAAACGAAATCCTTCCAATGTAGACTGTGAAGATGTACTGACAGTGGCAAGAGATAAAGACTGGCTAGTCAGTTTTGCAATGGGAGATGTTTATGTGGGTCCAAATTTCAAGTGCAGTGGTGCGACAGACAGATTAGAGGCTCAGAAATGGTTGTTGCATAGTTCATCTATCGAGGCAAGGAGATCTGGTTGGTCCCATGGGTCCCTAAGATTCCCTGCAGTGGGGTCCAAGCACTTAGGCTCCATAAAAGAAGCTTCTAAAGACTGCTATCGGAGACTGTGGAAGAGAAACAGATAAGGACTTCTGGAATAATCAGGATAGGGAAAGAAACGTCAGGTGACCCCCATCCTAACTGGCAGGTCAGTGGAAGATCAGAGAGAGCTAAGTGGAGAGAGGAGAGCACCCGTGAGTCATGGAGAGGAAGCTAGGACGAGCTTCAGATAGGGGCCAAAAAAATGCCTAAGTTAGATATTGGAGAAAGCGTACAAAGTTATCCTTAAATCTAAAACCAAGACTGACTCAGGGAAACTGCAAGGAAACAAGAAATTCAGACTGAGGCTGCTTATATAAGTGAGCCGCTATGGTAACCAGAATCAAACCTCCCATGGGTGCCAAGAGCTCTGCAGTTACAAACCTGCCAGATTCAAACCAGAATCAATCCTTCCATGGGCGCCAAGAGCTCTCAAAAGCCATGGGGCATTTACTTATAAGCATAACCAAGACTGATACAGGGAAACTGCAGGGAAACAAAGGTTTTCAGACTGAAGCTTCTGAAAAAGTGAGCCGCCATGTAAACTAGAATCAAACCTCCTTTTATCCATTCAAACCTCCCATAGGCGCCAAGAGCTCTACAGTTACAAACCTGCTAGATTCAAACCAGAATCAATCCTTCCATGGGCGCTAAGAGCTCTCAAAATCCGTAGGGCATTTACTTATAAGCATAACCAAGACTGATACAGGGAAACTGTGGGGAAACAAAGTTTTTCATACTGAAGCTTTTGAAAAAGTGAGCTGCCATGGAAACCAGAATCAAACCTCCTTTTATCCATTCAAACCTCCCATGGGCGCCAAGAGCTCTGCAGTTACAGACACGAAACATCTTAATTTAATTTAAAAAATGTTAATTTAAAAAAAAAAAAATGTTCAATTATGTCCATAAAAATGCTTTATTTGACATGTTATTTTAAGAGGATACCTTAAAAAATGTATAGGTTTTTTTATTATATATGGCTTTAAAATGCATATTTTTTTGCTAAATATTTAAAAAAAAGTGTTATTTAGCTACAATTATTTCCTATGTATTGAAGTAAAGGTAAAAAATATGTTAAAAATAATATTTTACACTATGTTTAAAAAGTATGACACCATAAATTAATTAAGGACACATAATTATATGAAAAATCTTAATTTCAAAAAATAAAATGGTATACAACATTGTTAACATTGAAAAAAACATGGAAAAATTATTAAACACACCATTGAAAAAAAATGATTTATAAAAAATTGAAAATAGTTGAAAAAATAAGCATTTAAAAAAATGTGGATACATTATGGATAAGAAGATTTAAAATATCAAAAAACATCCTAAAAAGAAGGGGGGGGGGGGGTTCAAAACGAGGTAAAAAATGTGACCCCTAAAAAAACGAGAACTCTGTAGAGTTCTCGTTTTAAGTTGGTAACTTTGTTATTTTCCACCTCTATTGGACACCTTGGAGGTGGTTGAGCATTTTTCCCCTACATAACTAAGCCCTGACTGCATTGACCAGGTTACAGTGGATCGAATCATGGACACTAAGATGAAGGGAACCCACTAGTAGAACATACAACTCTATCAGGTTGTCAAAGAAGGGCAACTTCTTCACTAAGGCAAGTGGTTCACCAGAAGTTAAAGTCAACAGAAGTTTCCCCATTTAATAGAGGAACTTAACACAATGGAGACCATTGATCCCTGTGGTGGATGATTGATCTAGGTGGATATTGATGGCCACCCACCTCTTCCACTGTTTCACAACAGTTACCCCTCTTGGCAGTTTTTCTCTAGTTTTTCAGGTCCCAAACTTTTGGCATGTTTTTTAGGCCCTAAACAACGTTTTTAGTCGTGCAAAAAATTAGGGTTTCCATGTCATTCATAATCCTTGACCTTAATTATTCTTCTCATTGAGATATTTCCAATAGGATATTATGTGCCCCAAACAGAGTTTGTATGTGGAAGTTGCATCCCTAGAAAGTTGACATATAAACTATACTCCTTAGGGCTCGCATTCCTTTTGGCCACTTCATCTCCTAGGCTTAGGGTTTTGGATATTTAGGATTTTTTCCACTTAGGGTTTATAAATTTATGTTTAAATCCCACTTTTTCCTCTTTCATTTTTCATCTTATGAATGAGAATATCTCACGCATATCTCTTTAGAGATAA
>JASDQU010107656.1:24579-35797 GCA_032191745.1 Picea mariana | reverse complement strand
TCATAATGGGTTAGTGTGTGAGGTCACAATGTAATAGGGTGTTAGTGTCTTTGGTGTCACAATGTGTTAAAGCTAGGGCCTTGAGAGCCATCCCAAGTGTGTTAAACCTCATAATGGCACATGCATGCAATTCATAATGGGTTAGTGTGTGAGGTCACAATGTAATAGGGTGTTAGTGTCTTTGGTGTCACAATGTGTTAAAGGTTGATTGTGTTAGGGGGTGATTGTGCCATCATTCATAGAGATTAAGGGGTACATTGTGTTTAGGGTCATAATGATTAAAGGTTATTGTGTATTAGGGTTGTTAGTGTGTTTAGGGTCATAATGCATCAGGGAATTTTTGCACCAACGGTCATTAATGTTTGAGGACGAAGTGTATCAAGGGGTCACTGTGTTCAGTGTCATAGTGTTTTAAGGTGTCAATGTCTTCAGGGTCAGATATGTCAAGAGGGTGAGCATGTTAAGGTTCCCAAGGATTAGTGGGTATAGTATGTTCATGTCCACAATGATTAGGGATTGTGTTATATTAGGGGGTTAGTGTGTTCATAGTCTTAAGAAAGGGGGTGATTGCATCAAGGGTGATAGAGGGCAAGGGTCAAATGGTATTAGAGGGTTAACATGTTTGAGGTCATACTGTATTTGGGAAATTGTGTCTCGGGGGTTATAGTGTCTCAAAGTGTAATTATATCAAGGGATGAGTGTGTCAGGGTTTGTAGGGATTATAGGGTACACCATGTCCATGGTCATATTGATTAGGGATTAGTGTCTATTACGAGTTAGCATGTTCAAGTTCATAATGTATTAGGTGGTGATTATATCATGGGTCATAGGTGTTAAGGGAAAAGTGTATCATGGGGTTAGTGCATTCAACATTATAATGTTTCGAAGGGGGGTTAATGTCTTCTAGTTCATATTGCGTCAGAGGGTGAATACGTCATAGTTCATAAAGATTAGTGGGTATATTATGTTTGTGTAGAGATTGAGGCATTATAGTATATTAAGGGGTTAGTGTGTTCAAGGTCATAAGGTGTGATTGCATAATGGTTCAAATTCTTTAAGGGTCAACTCAGGCGCATAATAATGCACTCACGCACCTAAGTGTCACTTATGTGTGGGAATGACATTCACACACATAAGGAACACACTCATGCACATAAGAAATGCATGCATGCACATAAGTGATGCACTCAACACAAATAAGCAATGCACTTGCATGTAATGCATGTTTGTGAGTGTGTTCCTTACGTGTTAGTGCATCTCTTATAAGTGTGTGAGTGTATCACTTAATATTTAGCTTTTTGGATTACATGTGAGTGTGTTTATTATGTGTGGGTGTGTTGCTCGCAAGTTTGAATGTGTTTCTTAGGTGTGCAGGTTCTTATGTGGGTGTGTGCGTGTGTAAATGATAATCTAGGTGTGTGAGTGTGTCACCTAAATAGGTATGTCAATTAGGTGTATGAGTACATCACTTATGTGGGTGTGTGGATTAAGTGTGTGATTGGGTTGTTTATGTCTGAGGATGTCCCTTCTATGTGTGAGTATGCATTGCTTATGTGCATGAGTGCATTGCTTATGTGTGTTGGGATGTGACTTTTGTGTGAGTGAAAACGTTGTTCATGTGCATAAATGTGATGATTATTTGTGTTAGTGTGTCTCTTATGTTACATATGTTGATATGTTACTTGTGTTAGATGTGTCATTAATGTTTGTGAAAGTGACATTTATGTTAGTTGCATAGCTCATGTGCATGAGTGCATTACATATGGGTTTGAGCATGTCATTTATATTAGGCAAGTTGTGTACATTATAACATTGTGTGAATGTGTCACTTATGTCTCTTAGGTGACATTGTTTTGTTTCACATAATGTCAAGGTGTTTATATGGTTGTTGTTATTTGTTAAGACATATTGGTTGTTGTTGAAGACTTGTATGTGATGGTTATTTTAGTTAAGAATGTTGTTGTTCATTTTCAATCATATTCTTATTTGAAAATGTTGTTGGTGTTTTTTGGACTTGTGATGAAGAGTTTAGTACAACACGCTTATGTTAAAAACCAATTGATCATTTTTTTTTCCATCTAACTAATTTGTTCATTTAGCTAGGTAATCATAGTCATAGTGAATGGTATGAATGAAATGCCAATATACTAGACTTGCTTATTTATCAATTGGAGATGTCAAAAAAGGAAGGATTGGTGGACCATCCCCTTATGACTCAATATATTTGCTTGCTTCTATTGGCTACTACCTCATATACTACTTATATTTATGGTTGTATTTATAAGTACAGATGAAATGCCAGTGGATTGGACTTGTTTATTTATTAATTGGAGATGTCAATAAACCACCCCGTTTATGACTCGATATATCTTCTTATTTCTTTGGCTTGTTGCCTCATCTATTAATTATGTTTATGCTTGTATTTATGTTACCTTGTGTACTACTTATATTTATGGTGGTATTCATTTATGAGTATGTTACTACTTATGTTTATGGTGGTATTCACTTATGAGTATGTTCCTGGATCGATCATCTTCATACTTCCTCATCTACTACTTATATTTATGGCAGTATTCATTGTTCCTCATGTACTACTTATATTTATGGTGGTATTCATTTATGGATATATTCCTTGGTCGACCATCTTTGTACTTGAACTTCCTTGTGCTAGTTGTTATTCAATTGAAAGTTAGAAAAAAAAAGTGATGCATGGCAGTGTAGTCCCTGCCAGGTTGGGATGGGAGTAAATGCGACCGAGTACAAACACGTGGCTAGCAAGTTGAAATACACGTGGTTTTCATGCAGAACATAGTTTTCCCGAATTAGTTATTCCTGAAATATATAAAAAAATATCAACATGTAAAAAGTTCTTGGACACAAAAAATTTAGCATTCCCGAATTAGTTTTCTTTCCATACGTTTAACATACATTTGTGGAGAGAAACACAAAAAAAACAGTAGTTACGCCTGTTACATAGGTTCGTGGAAAAAAACACAAAGAAATTAGCATTCCCAAATTAGTTATTTTTAAAGCAATGGATCCTGGACACAAAAGAAATTGAAATTTATCAAATTTTAGAAAGTGGATATTTAGTTTTATACATACGAAATATGTACTTTATAAAGTATGGGGATGGGATTTTATAAAGCATGCACGGAGCCCTCATTCCATACTTGGCGAGTTTTTGGATCACAGGTTCTTGGGCTGACGGGCTCAAAATTGGGCCTCTGTTGTTCCGTGCCCTACAAATAGCACCGACAGTTCTGCGAGATACAAATTGACGAGCATACTTGCGGACTATAGAAACTTATCAATAAATAAATAATGGTTGTTACATATCTCTGGAAATTACATCAACATTTAAAAACATACAATAGAATAGCAATAACATCTGTTACATAGGTTCGTGGAGAAAAACACAAAAAAATTAGCTTTCCTGAACTAGTTTGCTTTAAAACAAAGGGTTCTGGACAAAATAAAAATTGAAATTTATCAAAGTATAGGATCCTAGACACCCAAAAAGCTAGCATACAATAGAATAGTAACAACGTCGTGCAAGACAAAAAATTTAGCATACAATAGGACACAAAAAATGTAGCAGACCTCCATACTTAACCAATGTTTGGATCGCGGGTTCTCGGGCTGGTGGGCTCAAAATTGGGCCTTTGTTGTTCCGTGGCCTACAAATAACACCGAGAGTTCCGCGATATACAGATTGACAAGAAGACTTGTAGACTATAGAAATTTATCAAAAATAAATAATGTCTGTTACATATCTCTGGAAATTACATCAACATTTACAATCATACATTAGAATAGTAATAACGTCTGTTAAACCCAAAAAAGTTAGCATACAATAGAATAGTAACAACGTCGTGCAAGACAAAAACTAAGCATACAATAGGACACAAAAAATGTAGCAGACCTCCATACTTAGCCATTTTTTGAATCGCGGGTTCTCAGGGTGGCGAGCTCAAAATTGGGCCTCTGTTGTTCCATGGCCTACAAATAGCACCGAAAGTTTTGTGATCTACAAATTGACAAGTGGACTTGCAGACTATAGAAATTTATCAAAAATAAATAATGTCTGTTACATATAATAACGTCTGTTACATAGGTTCGTGGAGAAAAAGAAAAAAAAATTAGCATTCCTGAATTAGTTTGCTTGAAATCAAAGGCTTCTGGATAGAAGAAAAAATCAAAATTTATCAAAGTATAGGTTCTTGGACACCCAAAAATTTAGCATACAATAGAATAGTAGCAATGTCGTGCAAGACAAAAAAATTAGCATACAATAGGACAGAAGAAATGTAGCAGACCCAAATTAGTTTTCTTTGAAACAAATCAGAAATGTTCCTGGACACCCAAAATTTAGTATACAATAAAGGCATTCCTGAATCAATTCTCTTTGGAATTTATCAAAAATTAATAATGTGTGTTACATCTTTCTGGAAATTTAAATGCGTTTGTCATATAGACTGGGATTGGGGCTCCCGTGGACTATAAAAAGAAATAAGTACAAGAATTAGGAATGTTGAAAGAAGAAGTGCGCGATGGTAGAGAGGAAAACCTGAAAAGAAGAAATTGGAAGTTATGAGTCTTTGGTTACAATTTTCTATTTAAAGAGGTCATAAGTGGATTGATAAAGAAAACAAGATGATAGTATAGACTTAAACTGGATTGATAAAGAAAACAAGATGCCAGTATAGACTTACTATGAACCCAATGCGTTTTTGTTGCCGTCATCGATAGTCAGTGGAGTCATGTCGACCGACTGTTTCCCTTCCTGGACAAGGCTGTCCATTCTCTGTTGGAACCATTCTTCGATGTAAATTTTTATGGGGGACATGTTGATTTCATCCCGAATTTCTATGTCATAAAGGTCATTTTCTAATTTCCTTAGATCCATTGAAATACTATGTAGACTCTGTTCAATTTCTTCATTGTGTACCGCATAGTCCAGTACCCAACGCTCGTGCTCATCTAGATGATGTTCAAGTATGTCATAAAACTTTTCGAAAGACAACCCCTTTAAAATCAACTTGTTCCTAGAAGGCTTCTTTGGTGGTTGACAAGGATTTGAGAATTAAGTTTGGGTCTTGAACCTCGTTGTTACTTCTGGCTAAGTCCATTTGCATCAGGCTTGTAAATAAATATTCCTTTTCTGATATGACTTGTTTACATGATTTTACAATGAGCTCCAGGTTGTTAACTTTCTTTTGCCATAATGATTTTACTTTTGTGGTCTGCTTTGGGGAGGGGAGTTTCTCTTGTCTTTTCAGTTCCGATGTGTTGACGACATAGTTGGAAAAATGGGTCAGGACCTGTTCACAGAAATGCTGATCATTTTTTAAATTCGCCTCTAAATGTTCCAGGAAATCATTTACCTTCTTTCCGAAGGAAACTAAATTTTGCGATGTTTCCCAAGCTTCAGTAACTAGCTGCATTTTTTTGTTGATGTTATTCTCTACAAGGGCTCTAGAGCATGCAAGGAGGGTAGAGGATACTTTCATCTTAGTTGCAGTGGTAGCAGGCACGATTTTTGCCAAAGGAATGGCAAATTTCGGGTTTGCAATGAAAGCCTGCTCAAATTCGTTGAAGCGGTCTTTCAGATTGGCATTTTCCATCTCAATTCCTCCAATGGAATCATGAAGAATTTCACCGGTTACTTGGTGAAATGAGAAGATCTGGGATGACCGCATTTTCCTAAAGTTAATCTCTGTGCGATATTTGCCTTTCCTGTTTGTTACATCTCTCTTTTCAATGACCATACTTTTAGATTGGTTGTAAAAAACAACGCTCTGGAATACGAAGGATTCATCTTCGTAAAAAAATTCAGTCTCAGATATTTCCACCATGGGTGACCCAATTTTGTGCATGTGCTCAGTTTCAATTTCAAGTTGCAGCTGTTCACTTTCAATCTTGGGTTCCTTCGCTTGCCATGCATTGTTTTTTCTCTTCTTCGTCAGTGGAAGTTTGTGAGAACTATCAATTTTTATGAGAGGAGGGTTCTTATCTCCTCCTCCGTTCGAAGACTTATGGGTTGCTTTCTTGTTGGGGTGGGCTGTCAAAGCGATGATCTATGATGTCATGCTCTTGGGAGTGCTGGCGGGGGACTGGGTACTCTTCTCACTGGATACTTTTCCATGTTGTCTGTACAATTTAGTCGAGATTTGCAATGTCTTTGTGTCGCAATCGACAGAAGCAGGATTGTTGTCCACACTGTCCCTGTCTTGGGTCAGGTATCTATGGATAAAAGAGCTATTAAAGCCAATTGCCAGTAAATGTTCTCGAAAATCCCATTAGGGTCGAACCATTTTAGCCTTTCAGCATACGTTAGGTTCAATTTCTTGAAATGGGCGGCAAACTTGTCAATCTTGTTGATGTTTCTACACACAAAGTCTCCGAATTTCCAGGGTAGAGGAATGAACTATTTTTTTTTCTTGTCATGGAAAAAATGCAACTAGTGGTTGTATTTCCTTGTTATTTCTGCAAAAAACATCTTGTTCGTGATGTGGCATGGGAGGAAAGAAGGATTTTACTTAGAGACAAAGACCATGAGGACACTATGATTTTCCTTTTGTTCAAGTGTGCCCTTGCTGTTCAAAAACTTGGTTGCATGGCCAGACATCCGCAGAGCATCCTTGCCTAACAATAAATCTTTGAAAACTAAGACAAATCCATTAAAAACTTCATAAAAACAATGGGAGGCCTTGTGCCTCCACAGGGCCTCATACCATAATGTTACTGGGTTGAATCCACAGTTTATTTTATTGGAAAGAAAAAGTTTTGGAAACAGGCAACAATGCACTATTGCGAAAATCAAGTAGGATGACATATAAAATATTCTTTGAATCGTGACAACTGGGAACAAAGCTCAATGGAAATTAGCTTCCCCCAATCGAAAATGTATTGTTCCTTGATTGTGAAATACAAAATATAAATAATTATATGGGAAATGCTTGTCGTGGATGCCTGTCCCGTTATTCTTGTAAACAACCAAGCAATTTCCTGGAATGGATTTCTAAAGGAACTTACCTGCAAACTTGTGATATCTTTAGGAACTATTGTCGGGTCTTCGAGGAATTCGACTAAGATGTCCAATCCGTTATCATGTTTTTCTAGAAACTACTTGCACTCTTGTCCTCTGAACGTCAATGTTGGCTCCGACAATTTTAACATCTCGCAGAAGGCCTGAGCTGACAAAGAAAAAGGAGAATGGTCACGCAGTGGAATAGTTCTTTGGCCTAGAATATATTTATCGATGCACCAAGAGACCACCTCCTTACAGTCAAAAACCTCAGGGACGCAACCTGCATGAGCGATTCCAGAGGTCCAAATCACTTCGTTCTGGTCCTGATGTTCGAAGATATTTACTGTATCTCCACAAAACAATTGCTGACCTACTGCCATAACTCTACAAGAACATTTGTTTTCTCTAGACAATGAATTAAATGAAAAGTTGGAAGGGATAATATAACCTTACGCAAATCTTGGTCCAAAGCATGTGAATGGGAGATGTCCTCAATACTTTCGCTCATTAATGACAATTTGGACAACGGTTGCATGATGTGTTGTTAACATTAAACACTAGTAATCGCATACATAGAAATTTGAACATGGCAGATATTGCAATGAGCGATAAAGCATTGTAGATTTCTTGAGTGGGCCAACACGACGATGCGTGTTTGAGATGAACAATCAGAAGGGACAAAATAACTCTCTGCACATCTTGGTTTAATGCATAATAATGGGAGATCTCCTCTAGCATTTCACCCATTAATGATAATGTTGACAGTTCCTGCATGGTCCGCTGTTAGCATGAAAGGTTTCTAATTGCATAGTAAGAAAGTATGGAGGTCGCGGGCACAGGAAAAAACAGCTTCGAAATAGGGTTACAAGGTACAACTGTTGAAGGTGATGGCGTGAGGGTCTAATTGTATGTCTCATAACTTTTTGAGTGCAATACGCGTAACAACGAAGAGGGTATGGTAGGACAGTCTAGAGGGCAATTTGTATATGACTAGTAAGAGCATAACTAATGTATATCAAGAAGGACATGAAGTTAGTGTGGATGGAAGGAAGCGAGAGATACTTTGAAAGATTTGTGAGCCGTAGTAGAGTGAAGCTTGCGATTTCAATGAGTCCACGCTGGAATTGTAGATCACGGAAGTTTTGAGTGCAATATTTACACGACGCAACAAGAATCAGAGTTCGAAACCGCCAACTCGGCAACCGTGGCCATAAAATTGGCTGAGTATGGAAAGAAACAACGGTCGGTCGGGTTCGTCGTGTGATTATATAGATGGAGATAAAGATATGTCAACCTGCCAACGCTGGAACCCGTGATCATAGAAAGATGACTAAGTATATAACCACAAAGCAATAATACAAGGAAAGAAGAAAAAGGAAAAAGGACCAAGGAGTCTGTGGTGGAATTGTAAATCACATAAATTTTGAGTGCAATATGTATATCACAGAACAAGAAATAACACAGTTCAAATGCGCCAACCCGAAATAGTGACTAATAAATGGAGATTTCGTGAACCCGTGAATATGAGGATCCAAAATAGGGTCACAAGGTCTCCCTAGAAGATGTGAGGCCCCGACGGTCAAATTGTATTATTTGGAACATTTGAATGCGTAATTTGTAACACGAAAGAGGGGACGATGTCGAAACCCAGTAGTGAATTTCTATGTTATAGAGAGGTGGATGCGAACTATTTCATATCAGTGTGTGCAGTTGTCACTAGTAAGAGCACAACCAATGTATATTAGGAAGGATAAGAAGTTAGTGGGGATGGAAGACAATGACAGATACTTGAAACATTTGTGAACCGTGGTAGAGTGAAGCTTGCGAGTTCGAGAAGTACGCAGTAGAATTGTAGATCAAAGAAGTTTTGAGTGCAAGATGTACATCATGGAACAAGAAGATACAGAGTTTGAAACCGCCAACGCGGCAACTGCGGCCATAAAATTGGCTAAGTATGGAAAGAAACAACGGTCGGTCGGATTCGTCGTGTGATTATATAGATGGACATAAAGATATGTCAGCCCACCAATGCTGGAATCCGTGATGATAGAAAGGGGACTAAGTGTATAACCAGAGAGCCATAATACACGGGAAGAAGAAAAGAGAAAAAGGACTAAGGAGTCCACGGTGGAATTGTAGATCACGGAAATTTTGAGTACAAGATATGAACCTAGTAGTCAATTTGTATATTGCAGAGGGCCGGATGCAAACTGTTTCGTACCATTGTGTTCAATTGTCACTAGTAAGAGCACAGCCAATCTATATTAGGAACGAGAGGAAGTTAGTGAGGATGGAAGGCAACAAAAAATACTTTGAAACATTTGTGAACTGTGGTAGAACAAAGCTTGGTGCCAACCCAAAACAGTATCCAAGAGTTGGACATTTCCTGAACCCGATAACAGGAGGATCCAAAACAGGCTGACAAGGTCTCTGCAGAAGACGCAAGGCCCCGACGTTCAAATTGTATCGCTCCAAACATTTGAATGCATAATCTCTAACACAGAAGAGCGAACGATGTCAGAATCTGGTAGTCAATTTGTATATTGCGGAGGGTGTGATGTGAAGTGTTTTGTACCTCTGTGTCTAGTTGTCACTACTAAGAGATAATTTAGTATTGAAAATAATTTTTTAGATACTGTTAGATACTTGATAGGGATTGCCATCTGTAAACAATGGCAATCTCCACCCCGCCAACCTTAGACTCTGTGTGTCAATTTGTATATCGTGGAACTGGGAGCGCTGTTTGGAGGACACAAAACAATAGAAATGCAATGTTGAGTCAGTTAGTCCGTAGGTCCACTTGTCAATTTGTATGTCACAGAATTATGGGTGCTATTTGTAGGGCATAGAACAATGGAGGCCCAATTTTGAGCCCGCCCGCCCAAGAACCCGCGATCCAAAATGTGGCTAGGTATGGAATGCACAATCCGTACATGGTCTATAAAATAGAATGTCCATACTTTATAGTCCCATAATAAACGGGAAGAAAAAAAGGAAAAAGGACGGAGGAGTCCACAGTGGAATTGTAGATCATGCAAATTTTGAGTGGAAGAGGTATATCACGGAACAAAAAGCAACAGAGTTCAATTGCGCCAAATGGACAACCACGGGCATAAAATTCACTAAGTATGAAAAGGAACAGCGGGCGGTCCAATTCGCCATGCGATGCTATATATGGGGATGAAGATATGTCAAAACGCCAATGTTGGAACCTGTGATCATAGAAACACGACTAAGTATAGAACTAGAAAGCAATAATACACGGGAACAAGACAAGGGAAAAAGGACTAAGTATCTCGTAGAAGAACATCTAGTGTTTCATTATTAATGAATTTTTTTTCAAACCCCTGCTAAGTTCTCACCAGTTAAGGCATAAATTGCAGATCAAGGAAGTATCTTTCGTACCACTATGTCTAGTTGTCACCAGTAAGAGCATTGTTGATGTATATCAGGAAGGACACGAAGTTGCTGGGGATGGAAATCAACAATAGATACTTTGAATGAAGTTAATGTATACGAGGAACCCGCGATGGAATTGTAGAACACAAATGTTTTGAGTGAAAGATGTATATAACGGAACGATAAACAACAGGGTTCGTAAGCATCGAACCCGCAGCAACGGCCATAAAATTGGCTAAGTATGGAAAGGAACAGTGGTCGGGAAGATCCGTCGTGCGAGGATATAGATGGAGATGAAGACATTTCAACCCGCAACCTCTGGAATCGGATACCATAGAAAGGTGACTAAGTATATATCTAGAAAGCAGTAACGAGAAGGAAGAAGAAAAAGCCAGTTCGTATCCGCCAACCCGGCAACCACGACGATAAAATTGCCTAGGTATGCAAAGGAACA
Source organism: Picea mariana (assembly GCA_032191745.1). Lineage (NCBI taxonomy): Eukaryota > Viridiplantae > Streptophyta > Pinopsida > Pinales > Pinaceae > Picea > Picea mariana. The sequence continues at coordinate 24,911 of JASDQU010107656.1, read as the reverse complement.
ACATTCGGTCAGATTCATCATGTGAAGATACAAATGGAAATTAAGATATGCCAGCCCACAAACCCTACAACCACCAATCATAGAAAGATGACTAAGTATAAAACTAGAAAGCTATAATGGATGGGAAAAGGAAAAGGGGAAAAGGGATAAGTATCTGTCAGTAAAAAAACCTTTTTTTTTTTTTTTTTTTCCGTTTATTAATGGAAATGTTTTCGAACCCCTGCTGGGTTCTCACTAATAAAAGCATAAACTACAGAACACTGAAGTATTGGTCAAGAGAAAGGTTTGATATAACTAAGTATATAACTAGAAAGCAATAATACACGGGAACA
>JASDQU010107656.1:0-15469 GCA_032191745.1 Picea mariana | reverse complement strand
AGTCACTTCGCGCTACTGAGATCCTTTCCTAGGATTCAGGTGTATCACTTCTACTTTATCTGGGGTAGAAATGTCAGCCTTCTATATTTCTTCCGATGTTCCTTTAGCTTCGATATCTGGACTTTTAGTGTCAGGTAGCTTCGATCTGTTCTCCTATTATTCAATCAACTGTGCAATCTTTCGGGTCATGAAATCTTTTAACTCTTATCTATCTCTTCTGTTCTAAGACTTCTTCTTCTTCCTTATTTCTAGCTTGATCTCTATCAATCCAAGATTTTCCTAGTAACATTGTAAATGGGGTGTTGTCTTCAATGAATTTAATAATCTCAAAATCTTCTTCAGTCGAAGTTCCATTTGCATTCATAGATATCTCAGTGAGCTTTCCACATAGGGTTACCAGTTTTCCTCTGAATAGTCCTATTCCTCATAATGAGGGGATCATAGCAGGTTTCCCTATAGCTTCCCAAGTTCTTCCTAGCATAATGTTCACTTGTGTCTCTTCATCAAGAACAGAGTTAATGTCGAAGTCTCCTATTCTTGCTTCAATGCGCTCTTTTTCTTTGAAAATTTCTGATAGACTAACATATCAGTGGTCACTCAAGGTCTCTTTCATTTGTATCAATACCTCCTCTGATTCTTGTTGGGGTTCTGCCTCTTCTGCCTTAGGGTTTTCCTGATTCAGATTAATTTCTTCTAGCCTAGCGATCATTCTAGGGAAATCCAATACCTCATGGTCCATAGCTTTGCAACAAAGACAACTAGATCTTCTGCCAGGGCATTCCTTAGCAAGATGTCCAGGTCTTCTGCAAATGTAACAGAGGGCCACTCCTCTCTTTCTTTTAAATGATCCCCAACTTCTTCTATACTGCGCACTAGGATCATGGTAGCTAATTTGCAAAAAATTCTTGCTAGGATCCTGCATCCATTTGTTAGTCCAAACATTTTTTCTATGCATAGGTATAACATATCTATCACTATTCTTATCAGATCTACTCATATCAACCCTTCTTTCATCTATCAATGCCCCATTTTTCAAACTAGGATAAACTCTATTAAACATATCTAGATCCATACCTTAGAAACAAATATGTTCACTTATCTTACTTCTACAGAGCACAAAGCCTCCAGATCTAAAACTTTTAACTAGTCTTACCTTTATCAGAGCACAGAGCTTACAGATCTTACCTCTTTTCTATAGATCTGACCTCTTTTCTTCAGAAACTTCCACTTTTACTTTTCTTAGAGAACAAAGAGTTCAAATGTTGTTTCTTTTCTTCAGATATGGACTTCTTTCTTTAGCATAGAGATTTTTAGATCAAGTGGAATACTGCGCACTAGGTCACAGTTCCACACACAGAGCTTCCACAGTTTTAGGATGAATCTTTGCACAAATCTTCTTCTTCCTCAGTTCCCAGCAATCATAGTTTCGATCCTGGCAATAGAACCATTTGTTGGCACAGGGGCAAACCTAGGGTTCAATGCTACAACAACACACCAACAAAACCCTAACTACCGGCCCTTTCGGCAACACCTGCGAAGCAGATAAGGTCTCACCCGAGGTAGAAGCAAGGGTGGTTACGAGACTCAAGTGTATGCAACCTTAGCTGGGACACAGATATGTGATTATATCGCTTACAGAGCACTTAGCATTGATCATTCATCAATATTCAACCCTTATTATACTTCGCAGATAGCACAGAGCATTGCAACATTCATTTAGATCTAAGGTATTTCAACACTTAGCAACAGTGAAACAGATAAGATCCAGTAGATCAGCACTGAACATCTTCATACATATCAGATATACTATTCATACATATGTAATGAAGCAAAAAGCATAAGTATATCTATCTAAATATATCAAAGCACTTAGCAAAAGAAGAGATAAACACATCACGTCAAAGCATAGAGCATAACACACAGATTTACGTGGTTCACCCCCACCCTGGGGCTACGTCCACCAACTCTTCTTCTTTATTATCGTCGGCAAATCGGTTACAAGCACAAAGCCGTAGAAACCCTTACTTCGCACAGGACAGAAGATCTATGCAGCTTGCTAGATCCTTCTTCCTTGTCTTCAACACAAAGCCTTCTATACCCTCACACAGGGACTTGCACTAAGCTCAACAAGTCTATACAGAATGCACAAAACTCTTGATCACACAGATTCCCTCTTGGCACTTAGCCTATATCACATAGATACAATAGATACTCTACTATATGCCGAGACGTCTATTTATACATTTACAAAACTGGGCCTAAGCTTGGGTGAACCCACGAGCCGACATCCCTTTCCCATTACATATTCCCAAAACCCAAAATGGGCCCAAAAGTGGGCCGAGATCTTGTGATCTCTACTTTGTCTGGTGCTCCATCTTCGATAGGCTGTCGAAGTCCCAAAAATGGTCAAACATGACCAAGTAACTCCAAAACTTGGTCTAGGGCCAACACAGAACGATAAAAAACTAGGTTCGTAAACATCGACCCCGCACCGACGACCATAAAATTGGCTAAGTATGCAAAGGAATAGCGGTTGGGTGGATCTTTCATGTGAGGATATAGATGGAGATGAAGACATGTCAGCCCGCCAAATCTGGAACTGGATACCAAAGAAAAGCGACTAAGTATATATCCAGAAAGCGATAACGAGCGGGAAGAAGAAAAGGCTAGTTCGTATCCGCCAACCCGGAAACCACGGCCATAAAATTGCCTAGGTATGCAGAGGAACAACGGTCGGTCGGATTCTTCATGTGAAGATACAGATGGAAATTAAGATATGCCAGCCTGCGAACCCTACAACCGCCGATCATAGAAAGATGACTAAGTATAAAACCAGAAAGCCACAATGGACGGGAAAAAGAAAAGGGGAAAAGGGATAAGTATTTGACAGTCAAAAAACCTTTTTTTTTCTTCCGTTTATTAAGGGCAATGTTTTTGAGCCCCTGCTGGGTTCTCACTAGTAAAAGCATAAACTACAAAACACTGAATTATTGGTCAAGATAAAGGTTTGATATCTATTTCAATAATATTCATACTAATATGTATTAATGGAGAAAGTTTTCATATTTATCTTAACAGTATTCATATATATATATATATATATATATATATATATATATATATATATTAATGGATTGTTTATGTTTCAAATGCAAATGATCTCCCAATTTGCAGGATGCTCTTTGGTTCACAAATTTTGTCAGAACCACGAAAATTTTGACTGTAAGATGTACATAGCGAAACAAGAAACATAAATTTGCATTGTGGTTTCAACGAGATAAACTCCTTGTCATCTATCCATATTGTATTTCTTGCAATGACATGAGAAAACACCGACTCTCCATAAACATCAATATCTAAATTAAATTAAATGTAATAAAAAATTGGTGTAATTTAAGTAATTAAGACAACTTCAGCCGTTCCTTTATTAATGCCAAGATTTTCGAACGCCTGGTGGGTTATCATTAGTTAAAGCATAAATTGCAAAGCACAAAAGCTGTTTGGCTACAAGATGTATATGACGGAACATGGAACATAGTTGTTTAATACCACAAACACAAACATAATTGCCTAAGCTTTGTCGAAGAGGAAGTTTTTGTATTTATTCCAATAGTACTGATATTAGTATATATGCACATATATTATCAAATAGAAGAAGCTGCAATATATCCAACATACTGAACAGGAACATTGCGACAACATTTGAGCTGCCTTGTTGTAACTAATTAATTCATTCTATTTACGGGACCCGAAGAATGGAAGCAGGACGAATCCTCCAATTTCTTTCTTTAAATACAGGGCCGACACCACATAAGTATGGCGTATTAAAAATTGTTCTTAAATGTAAAATGTAAGCAACAAACAGGGCAGGGTTTATTTAAATTGAAGTAGTGGGCAGTAGAAAGAAAAGATTCTCTTCCATAATCAAAACAAGTACTAAAGATTGGAAAATACTATTAAAGAATAAACCGAAATTATTCTATATTCAAATAAGATGGGTTACAAAATACAACTGAGGCTATTTTCCACAACGATTGTTATTTGGCCTGCTGCCGACCAATAAAAAATATGTACATTGATGAATCATCTTGACATTTTTCTTGACGTTCAAATCCTTTATTCGTAGAAAACTAGTTGCATATCAATTTCAGGTTTTGTACTTAATCGGTGCTTCCAACTACATCTATCCCAGTTTTTTGAATAGCTTGTCTCTTCTAGATATGGCCTTCTTGCAATCGCTGGTTATTCAACATTCCATTCTTTGTCAAGTATTAATTTCCCTTTGCCGTCGAAAACTTGGGGTTTAAGGTTCTTTCCTTGCAATGTCCTTGATCCTTGACATCCGAGACCACTTAGAAATGCGATTCATGCTGATTTCAAAGTGGAGGGAGTCATTTTATGTCACAATAGCTATGGAAAGGGAAAATAATTCAAGTATGTTGTGACTGGTATTCTCCTTGTATTCGATCATCTGTTTGGTTAAAAAGCTTGCCTGAAGATTTGTATGTTGAACTTCTTTGCTTTATTACAATAAATTGGAAGAAACATCCAACCCAGCTGAAAAATTCAAATATGTTGAGGTACATAACTTATTCGGGTAGCACAGGTTTGGCAAGTGCATCAAATGTTGCAGAACGCACCAACACAGCTCTGGAAAGTGTATCAAATGTTGCAGATCGCATCAGAATATATATTTCCTCATAGAGGTGGCAGGTATGGCAGCTCACAGAAAGGTCTGGAATGTTCGGAGGTGACACCAAATATGTGGAGTCTGCAACTACATCCAGAGGAAACCAAGCAATCTTTGACAAAGAACATGGCTTTCTGTCAAGTCGGGTACCAGACCCACATGTAGCTTATAAAAATTTGAAATAGAAACTTTTGTATTTATAATATGTCATTTTATCCACCCATACAGTTTCTGTTACCCATCTCTGGTTACATTCACAAATGGAGTAATATTTCGCATCATTTACGAACATGACGGGACATTTTGCAAGCCACTATAAATGCACCGCCACCGAGGAAGAAAAATTCTTATGGGATCTGTAGAATTCGATACACTTGCCAAATATGTGTTGTTGGAAGAAGCTATATACTTCAACAAAGAACTATTTTGCACATGACTTGAAAATCCATTACAACTCTTGGTAAGAAAAGAAAGAAATTCAACAAACAAATCTCCAGGCAACCTTTTCAACCAACCAAAGCATCGAATACAGGGAGAACACCAACCAGAACATACTTGTTTTTTTTTCCTTCTATCTGAGTTTCTCTTCTATAACAAAGTTTTTTTTTACTCAAAGCTCACGTCACATAAAACCAGTCTCTCTTCTTTCATCTAGGCCTCAATCACATCTCTAAGTTGTCTTACATGTCCATGACCGGGAGCATTAGAACGAAGGCACCCTAAAGTGAAACTCTTTGACGATAGAGAGAAATAGCAATAAGTATTTAAAAGCAACGCTCGATGATCTTCCATATATTTTGTGTTAATTCATTTTAATGACAGATGTTCTCGTTATTTTCTCTCATTAATGCCAATCTTTTCTAATATGTACGTTGAATAGTGACTAATAACATGTATTAAAATCCCCATATCCGAGCAGATTCTAAAATATGACATCTAAGATATGCACAATATTAAAGAGGCACATGATGTCAAGGCCTCTATGGGTGACACATTCATGGACTATGCTGAAGCTTTTAAGAAAGCTAAAAGAGCACAAACAAAAAAAATAAAAAAATTATTTTTGCAAATTCAAAAATGAAGGCAAAAGAAATTACTAGATCCCATAATATTCGTCTGTCTATTCATTTTAATGGGAGATGTCCTCGAGCTTTCCAGTTATTAAAGCCCGTCTTTTCAAACCTGTCTGGTCAGTTCTGACTTTTGAAAGCATAATTAATGTCTATTGGGAAGGATAGAAGGTAGCGGGGATGGAGGGGAGCGACAAATGGTTTTCAATTTTTTGAACTCGCAAAATCGTCAACCCGCTAAAATTTGAAAAGTCAACTAAGTATGGAAAGCTAGGTAGAATAGACAAACTCATTGCAGGCAAAGGAACGATTGCGAGTTCGAGGAGTGCCCGGTCGAATTCTAGAGCACGAAAGTTCTGGGTAAAATATGTATACACCCAACACGACCTGTCCTAGTTCGATAGAACCTATCCGCGAAGCCTCATCCATAAAACTGGCTAAGTATGCAACTGCACGACGGTCGGTTGGAATGACCACAGAAAGGCGAGAAACTATAGAGGTAGAAACACAATTTACAAGAGGAAAAATAAAAGGGAGAGAACAAGTATATCGCCCACACACCAAAACCTACTCTCATAACTATGAAACCATAGTAACACATAATTGATGGAAAAAGCATCGCCAACTATGAAATATAGTTTGAGGCCGACAAAGTCTGGTTCAATGCGTAAGAGATGCAATTTACATCGACTGCAATTTTTTAGTACGTTATTTTATCCTAATAGTATTCTATGTAGAATCCACTACAAAAAATGTAGCAAGAGATCCAACTGCAGATGCAACATCCCAACATTGCAAACCCTAGGCAAACAAGAACAAGCACCAAATAACAACCCAATAAAAGGCCCAACTGCAGGCGCAGGACCAGGATCCTGCAAAGTCGAATCAAACAACAATAAACAACATACAACGAAGAAATAAGCAAGCAACAACCACTCCAGCAGGAATGACGTAGTTCCAATCACGATTGCAGAAACCCAATTGTGTAAACTGCAACAACACGAACAGGCGAGCAAGAACAACAACAACATGCAAATAAGAAATCAGTGGAGATGCAAAAAACAAGCATGAACCAGTGAACCAACAATGTCGCTAAAGCATATAAATTTAAAAAACAAAAAAAAATGTATTGTAACAAGCCTGTTAAGTAAGCATTCAACGCTACCAAGCCTGTTAGGTGAACATTTAAGTCTGTCAGAAATGATCTGTAAACATTTAAGAAAAAAATGCAATGTGGTAAGTCTCTGATGTATCCCCAAAAAAATATTATATTTTTTTGTAACAATAGTTCGAACACTAGAGAATGTACTGGAAGGCCAAAATTTGGATATGCCAGCATATCAAACATTGCCATAAATTTACCTAGCATAAAATTCTAAACCAAACATTTGGATTAATGCTAGCATTAATCCACCTTTGATGAATGCATAACAAAATATATGATTCAAAAAGACCATATACAATCAAATACTTTGGATATGCCAACATATATAACATTGGGAATAGCGAAGCCAACAATAAGACCTCCAATCCCTTGTCCAATCAGATCATGACAAATATGGTACTTTTCTTTTATATATAGTTCGAACACCAGAAAATGTATTCGATGACCAAACTTTGGATATGCTAGCAAATCAAACATTGGCATAAATTTACCTAGCATAAAATGCTAAACCAAACATTCTGATTAATGCTAGCATTAATCCACCTTCGACGAATGCATAACAAAATATATGATTCAAAAAGACCATATATGATCAAATACTTTGGATATGCCAACATATATAACATTGGGAATAATGAAGTCGGCAATAAGACTTTCAATCCCTTGTCCAGTCAAATCATGACAAATATGGTATTTTTTTTTGTATAAAAAACGATGGTTTCAATTCCCTGGTTCCAACAATAGATAATATGGAAATATTTGAGGTCAAAGGACAAACTAATACGAGGTCAACGATTTATTGATCGCTATAGTCCCTCTATGCCTATGGCAGGGACTAACAATGTGGTTTTCTTTATGCCTCCACCCAACATTATAAAGTGGCGGGTGTGGAGTAGGTGGGCGAGCGCAAGTCTAACAAATTGGATGAAGATGTATCATCATAATGCATTGATGGTTGTGAAAAGAAAATCTCAATTCTTCAACATGCCTCTAAGGAAGAGAAGTATTTAAAGTCCTTTGAAAAGTAAAAGTGTGCCATTTGTCAAGTTAGTGGATGCTTTACTTTAAAGAGTGTTGGAAATAATATCCAACATCCATATGCCATCTGAGTCAACAAATGTTTGTGTGATGCAATTGTTTTAAACATGTCTTACGAAGATGTTAGTTGTAGTACTTGATGCATTTTAAATGTTTGCCCTTAATATTTACCACAATATAATAAATTTGAACTTAATTTTATGAAAATTTTAAATATAAATATGTATTTTTATTATGAATCTGAACTTAATTTTATAAAAAGTTTAAAGTTTGAAAGATGAATATAAAAATGTATATACTAAGTAAATATTTTTTTAAATATAAATATGTATTTTTATGATGACCTTGAATTTAATTTTGTTAAAAGCCCGAAAGATGATTATAAAAATGTATATGTTGATGATAGTAAATATTCTTTATTAAGTGATTTTGTATGTTAAATCAAATTGTCTTTAATCACATATTAAGTATCAATTTAATATTCGTACACCTTGCCATTGTTTTTAAGATACTATATTTCCTATATATAATCTATATATTTAAAAATTAAATTAAAAAAATATTCTGTTGTGTTTTCAAATTTCCTACTTCAAATCCATTTTGTCTTTTTGATGTCCACCATCGTGGCTTCCCAGTAATCGATGAAGATGGCCACCAAAGCCACGACCACACAAAAGACCACACAAAAGTTATAAATGGTGGGGATCGGGCCCAGAGACAAGAAGTTTTTCTTGGGTATGAGCAGAATCTTGAGAAGAAAAATGAGCAACAGATAGGAGGCAATGACCATAAAGGGGAAGAGTCATGTGGATCCACAAGCGTCCCATATGAAATTCGTGACCATGGGATGCTCTGATAACAAGTATCTCACTCTACCTCATATATCCCCATTCCATCTCCATGCCCAATTCCTCATTTGTAAACAAAAATGCAACCCCAAAATCAGAAAAAGTCGAGACGCATCTTAACAAAATGCAATGTTGATGTAATGGAAATAGAAAGCCTAGTAAGAGAATCCATTTTCCCATCCATGGGGAGAATTCCTTGATGTGTAAGAGCTTCAACACATTGATTCGAGGTGTGATATGGGCTTGATGGACTATTTACTTGTTTTGTTTGTTGGGATCGAACCTGCAAGCCAAATTAATGAACATAGAAGAACAAGATATTAAAAAATCACACATCACACATAGACGACTTGGGGGCAATGATATCCTTTATTGCTCATCTAAATATTGGAGAAATGAATACAAGTCTGAAGAATCTCCTCACGGGCTACTGCATTTAACCAGAAGAGATCTCAAGCATTTCCAAGCATACATAAAGCCAAATGCTTGAGGAACCTTCGAATTGTAATTGCAAGGGTATGTGTTGTCGCAACCCAACAATATACACCTTAACAACAATTTCTTGATACCCTTACCCAACGAATCAATCATCACCTTTCGCGCAAGCTAAGAGAATCCAACCACCACCGTAGCTTCTCTAACAATACTGGTTGTGTGAACATGTCTACACAATTTTCTCCAATATGGACCACTCCACCTTCACTGATTCAACATAACCACAAACTAAATAACTGCAACCATTGTTGGTGATACTCGTGCCTCTTAGATATTGAAGCACCCATTTCCATGCTCTTTACCTGGTTTTTCCATGTGTCCACTGACAACACCAACTGCATGTAAAATATTTGAACATTCCATCACAAACATCAACCTTCCTATTGTACTTGAATAAGGTACACAAGACATATAATCCTTTTCTTCTTTACTAGTAGGACATAAAATTGAAGAAAGCTTACAATGTAAATCTAAAGGGATATTTACCAATTTCACAATGTTTATACTGAACCTCATCAATATCCTCTCCATATACTTGTGACAACCACAACTTACCATTTTTCTCATCTCTACATAATTTTGTGCCCAATATTTGTTTTGTTGCTCCTAGATCCTTCATCAAAAGTCCTAACCAACTGAGCCTTTAACCTGTTGATCTCAACCATGCTTTGCTTGCAACAAGTATATCATCAACATAACACCAAGATAATGAATATTCCATAAACATAATGATCATACTCACTTCTTAAGAAAATTTGGCTCACCATGAAGGAATCAAACATCTTGTACAATTTCCTAGTTACCTTAGACCATACAATGATTTCCTAAGTTTGCAAACAAATCTCCCTTTGCAATCCTAAACAACTTCTCATGGTACATATCTCTAATACTGATGATTTGTGGATAGTAGGATCCCACAATATGCATCCCTTAGCTCCATCATCATAACCAACAGAGATATAAAACTTTGTTTCCTTGACCAAATCCAACCAAGCCAACCAAGTTTTCCTCCACTCGTTATCTCCAAGCTAATTCCAATGGAGTATCCTAATCCCTTTTAAATGCTTCATTACATGCAATCCATGGGCTCTAAAACCACGTGCTACCAAAACACATCTGCTTGAAACCACGATTGTTTTCCCAACATCCCTCCCCCCCCACCTTCCCATGACCAAAAATCAGCCAAACTTCCCTCAAAGTCGGGGTATCCGAGAATACCGCATGCTCCCCCTATTACCTAGGTCATCTAGACATTACTAGTAACATTTCAAAACCAATGTATGCATGCCTAACCAGGTCTTAAAGCCATATGCCCATTTACATATAAAAAGTGCTAACTCCACCTCGAACTATGCATTCAAAAACCTCCCACCTTTCTGTGGACCGACTGCTAGCCTCTGTTGCTTCGAATTTACTTCAACTACATATGGTGTTGAAGTCCGATGGTACAGATACAATTGATTATACCATTGGACATTACTAACTAACTATCAAAATTTCGTTATTTTTTTCTTGGTGCCCCTTGTCGACATTTCGACAGAGTCCAATTATTTTTGGAAGTCTGACTCATATTTGACGATTACCGCAAGGGCCACGTGGTGTGCCATCATCAAACACAAATCACAGAGGAATCTTTCTAAAACCACGAGCTATACAACTCACTCGAGGACATGTAAAACTAATTATGATCAAATTATGTAACCGTTGTAATGATCGAGGTTGTCCCCATGAGGATCATATAAATATATGGGAGTTCTCAAAATATTCTACATTTTTTCATTTTTGGTTGGAATAAGGTAATATAAAGTTTGTAAGTAGAGTGATAGGAAAGGAGAGGCTTGTTATATAGGATACAGTAGGAGTTAAGAACAAAGGTGTGGAATCTGTATTTCACTTTGTCAGCCAGTTTCGTAAGGGAGACTGTAACTATATGATGTCTATCCGCGTGTAAAGATCCTACTATTATGACAATTTTATGGAAGATCAATACCATTTTGACTCGTACTTTTCGTATATGTGATGTTTTTTGTGATCTTTAGTGTTTTTCTACAATATTTAAGAGATATTTAATGGATCTTTATAATAATGTTTGAATCTACCTACAAGAAAATCAGAAGGTATGGCTAAGAGGTGGAAATTGAAGAGGGGTTAGTTCTAAACTATGGAAGGGGAAGTAGGGCGCAAAGAAGAGGAAATAAGTCCATTTATTTCGCTCAAAGACATATCTATGAATGAGGTTATGTATGGTAAAAGTTGACAATGGAAGGGTTTGATAGAGCGGACAATGCCCATATTAAGGGTTCATTATGATCTATCTAACCTTTAAATCTAGAGGCTTAATCATCCCCTTCAAAAAATGAGCCTTGAAAAAGGTTATTGATATGAATAAACCTGACATCCTCCTCCTTTAAGAGACAATGTCAAATGGGGATAAAATAGTTAGCTATCTAAGCAGATTGCTTGGGGGTTGGAAGTTTAAATTCATTGATGATAGAGGAAGGTATGTGGTTATCATTATAAATACTATACATCTATCTATACCTTTGTTTGTGCAATTGTAAATTTAAAATCCTTTGTTGCAGAAAAACACCAAAATTTGTTCAATAGGACAAAGAGGGGAAATTTTTCCTTGGTGCAAATTGCATTCTAGACTACACTAAAATGCACCCTTAGGTATGAAAACTCATTCAATTTGAGTGGTTCAAACTATAAACGAGTTTCTAAGCCATTTTACATAAGCCCGTATACTTAGTTTTTCGTTTGCAGTCATAAAAGACTTTGTTGTTGAAAAAATGGCAACATATGCCCAGTAAAACCCTATAAATGCACAACTTGTTTGAAAAAAGTAAGTCAATGTTTTATTATACTGTATATTTGAGTTGTGCAAATTGTTGGGAGTGTGGTTTATCATATTAGATATGATCATGCTGTTAATTTTGCAATTGCAATTTTAAAAACGGTTGATGTGCAAAAGAGCTAAAGTTTGCCTTGTAATTTGGAAGGTCAAAATTGTACTAAGTGACAAAATTAAAATGCACGCCCAAGCTTCCGTGTATCACCTAGAATTGTTTTATAAGTTGTATGATGGATATATCTATTTTTAATATTTACCTATGTCATCAAAAGAAAAAAATTATAACATAAGAGGTTGATTCTAGGCACTTAGATTTCATATTTCATATAAATCTGAAATGAAAACTTCCTTAGAGTAAAATGCACACCCTTGTCTCAATTTTGACCCAAATTGAGTGGTTCAACTTGAAGAAGTTGTAATTTGTGAATTTACACCTTGACATAGTTGTATATTGTCAATTCCACACAAAAAACTCCCTGATGTGCATAAAGGCTACAAATTCCTTTGTAAAACCGAAGGGCCAATTTGTTAAAGTTGGCCATAGAAAAGTGCATGCCCAAAGTTGGATAATGCTCCATAATTTAATATTTAAGTTGTAAATTGATTATTAAAATATTTTTAACATATTTGTACAATTAGGAGTGCATTTTCACTTCAATATGGATGATTTCTATTCACAAAGATTCATGACCTTTTGATAAATCATAGGATGGTGGGTTATGATATAAATCAAGGTCAATTACTTCTAACCAACCAATTATACATACAAAATGGAATAAATCTTAACTCAAATTTCTGCAATAGAATAAATAGGTCAATATTACAAGAAATATTACAAGTTACAGGGTTGTAGAAAAATATTACATCTTTCTATACCTATGTTTGTGCAATTTGAAACTTAAAACCCTTTTCCCTGCAAAAAGRCCAAAAATTGTCTTCTAAGACAAAGAGGGAAAATTTTACTTTGTTGTACATTTTTCCTTGGTGCAAAATGCATRTCAGGATACACTAAAATGCACACCCAGTTCTCAAAACTCATTCAATTTGAGTGGTTMAAATTATAAAWGATTTGTTAAGTCATTTTTCATAAGTCTATATACTTATTTTTTCATTTTTAGTCATAAAATATGCTGYTGCGCAATAATAGGCAAGATATGCMTAGTAAAATCCTAGAAATGTCCAACTTGTTTGTAAAACGTAAGCGGAGGTTTTATTATACCTTAGATTTGAGTTGTGAAAGTTTTTTGGGTTGTGGTTTATCATATTATACCTATTCATTGTTGTTAAGTTTGCAATTGCAAGTTTAAAGAGGGTTGTGTGCAGAAGAGGCAAAGTTTGCCTTGTAATTTGGAAGGTCACAACCGTATTAGGTGACTAAATTAAAATGCACGCCCAAGCTTATTTGCATCTCCAAAAATTGTTTTATAAGTTTTAATATGGAGTTCCGTATATGAAAAATTTACCCATTTCATCTAAAGTCCAATTTAAGAACATGACAGGTTTCCTTTATGCACCTAGATTTGGGATTACATGTAAATCTGAAGTGAAAACAACATTAGAGTAAAACACACGCCCTAGTCTCAATGTTGACCCAAATTGAATGGTTAAACTTGAATAAGGTGTAATTTGTGATTTTACACTTGCATATAGCTTTATAGTGGAAGTTTCATATAAACACCTACCTGATGTGCATAAAGGCTAACAATTGCCTTGTAAAATTGAAGGGCAAATTTGCTAAAGTTGGCTATAGGAAGGTGCATGCCCAAAGTTGGATAAGCCTCCATAATTTAATTTTTAAGTTGTAACTTGATTATTATAATAGTTTTAACATGTTTGTACAATTAGGAGTGCACCAAAAAGGATGATTTTATGAACAAATATTTATGACATTTTGATGAAATATAGAATGAATATGTGAATATTATATGAAATATTACAAGCTACAGGGTTGTAGAAAAGTTGTAGAAAAGATACAGTGGTGAATTTTGTATGATGCAATGATGTATATTTAGGAAAAAGAGTAATAGATTCCTTAATATGATATATGTATTCCTTAAGAATAAAATGCATGCTCAAAAATGAAAATTCTGTGTTYTCTGCTTGAAAACATGACATGCTATAAAATGCATGCCCATGAGTAAAAAATGMAAGCCTTGTGTTAGGATTTGCATGATAACTTCTTGAAATCACAATTTTAGAGAAAATCCATATCATTAGATGAGTTCTGCACATTATGTACACTTTCCTTATGAAATTTCATGAAAAGGAGGCATTGAGGAAAATGCATGTCCTGTTAGCGAAAAAGACAGGCTATACATATGTTGTTGTGTCCCAAGATGGTGCAGGGTGAAATATATAATTTGTTTTGGGGTTATACGCATGAATTAATATGTATTATTACATATGAAACTCTGAAATGCTTTATAGTGATAGATGATAGATTAATGATTACACAAGTGAAATATTGTGGTTGTGGATTGCTGTTGTAAATGAAGTTTGAACATACCATGGAGTGAAAACTGCAATCCTTGTGTTAGGATTTGCATTATATCTTATTTAAATCACAATGTTAGGGAAAATTCATATCTTTAGATGGATTATGCACATTATGCACACTATTCGTATGGAACTTCATGAAAACATGACATTAAGGAAAATGCATTCCCAGTTATGGAAAAATGCAGGTTGCATTTATGTTGTTGTGTCCCCAAAATTTGGTGTACGGTGAAATATACATTTTGGTTTGGGGTCACATGTGTGAAGTAATTGTTGGTTGTGGAGCCTGATTATCTTTCTGATTCATATGCAAGTATGCCTAGCCTCCTTCTGCTAAGGGTTCCAAGGCTGGCCCCTGAATGTAAGGTTGCAGATCTGATCGTAGAGGTTACATTAGAGTTTTCTCCCCAAAAAAGGCAACCCGTTTTTGTATGAGGGCATTGTATTGTGGCTGTGTATGAGTGAATATTGCATTATGAGAGAAATAAGAGTAAGTTACAATGAGTGTGTTGTAGGTTGTATCCCTTCATTTGATGGATAATAATAAAGGAAAGACCTGACAATTTCTTTTGTGGACGTAGCCCACACTGGATGAACCACATATATTTGTGTCTCTGTTATATTGTGTATCTTATGTGTTTTATTTTATTGCCCCGCAATCCTGTTTTTCTAACACTAATATGTATTGTTACATATACAACTCTGAAATTCTTTATACTGATAGATGATAGATTAATGATTCCTCAAGTGAAATATTGTGGTTGTGGACTCTTGTTGTATATGAACATACCTAGTAGGGTATTTGTGCAAGAT
>JASDQU010107655.1:118011-130031 GCA_032191745.1 Picea mariana | reverse complement strand
CAGCATTAACACTCTTTCATGAAAACAACAATGCAGAAAACAATTAACTCTATCTAACAGAAAACAAAGCCACCTAGTTCCTTTCTCTCTAAGCAGGAAATTTGAGCCTTACTTCTGTTTAGCACACTTGTGAGGTTGAAATTTTACAGAGAACAGAGCAGTCTGATCCCTTCCTTTCTGAGCAGGGATTACTAACCCAGTTTCTGGCTAGCATTAATGAAGGTCTACAGAAACAGGGTGTTTTGGTTCTTTCCTTTCTAAGTAGGAACCCTTAACCCTATCCCTGGGTAACACACTTGCAGAGGTAAATGAAATCTACAGAGGACATGGTGTTATGATTCCTTCCTGTCTGAGTAGGAACCCTTTAACCAATTCTCTGGCTAGCACACTTGCTGAAATGAAATCTACAGAGGAAAAGGTGTTGTGATTCCTTCCTTTCTGAGTAGGAACCCTTTAACCAAATCTCTGGCTAGCACACTTGTTGAAGGAAATGAAATCTACAGAGGGTATGATGTCCCGATTCCTTTCTGTCTGAGCAGGAACCTTTAATCAAATCTCTGCTAGCATAAAATCATCACACAAGCTTGCTGGTAAAAAGAATTACAAATCCCATTCAATAAACTAAGACAAAGTCAATAGTGTTTTAGCAAATCAAAGTTCATTAAAACAGTGTTTCGACAAACGACAGTTAAATAAATCATGAACATAAACTATACTAACACACTTTTAACTAATGGGTGAATCTTGTGATGAAGGTGGGCCCTCCCTTCTCACAAGATCCCCCTGGAACGAGAAAGCTTAGAGACGAATAATCAAAGTAGTCTTATATTCATCTGTCGAAATATCACATTACAAATTGAAAGAATAGAATACGTCCCGCTTCTCTGGAGTTGCTTCAATACAAAAACTTGCCTCCGTCGAATGGTGATTTCCTCTGATTTAAAGAGGAAATCCCTTCAATACAATCATTACAATTCATCTCAATCCAATCCTATATCAGATCTTCTTTCTAACTTAGCATAGGATGTCCTGATTTCACGCAACCGAATGCTGAACGAGGTATTGCTGTTACGGCTGGTGTAACAACTTCTTCTCATCGTTGTTGATTCTGTTTCAGCCACGTGAATTGCGCTCTGAATTTTGACTGCTGACTGTGGCGGCTTCCTTGTGTTTCAACATCGTCGGTTCTGGCAGTTTCTTCTGTGTTTCAGCATCTGCAACTCTAGGCTGTGTAATAGCTCCGTGTTTCAGCATCTTGCGACCTCGGACTGTGTAGCAACTCCGTGTTTCAGCATCTGCGACCTCGGACTGTGTAGCAGCTCCATGTTTCAGCATATGCGACCTTGGACTGTGTAGCAGTTCCGTGTTTCGGCATCGGTTCTGTGTTTCAGCAATAGGCCTTGAATACAAATCTGCAATTTTGGGCACTTATGCATTTCCAATCAATGGTTAAGTACAAAAGTGATGTAAAATATTATGCAAAACAGATTAAGGATATAGTAATGAGAAAGGACATTGTATACCTTTGAGATGATCAGACAAGGTTCAAATATAGGTGATCAAGGGTATAATAATGGAAAAAACTATAGGCAAAAAGGTGCATAGTGTGGTCCTAACATATGGTAGTTAGATATAATAAATGTAAGAGGACTTATTGGAAGGTTCTACTTCTAGAAGATTCCTCCTCTAGAATCTTCTTAGGTGATGGTAGAACTATATAAAGAGGTTCAAGCAATGTAATGGGACATGAATATAAGTATTGTATTTAGAGCGGTAGCTCAATAGGAGGATTCCCCCTCGAAGAGGCAAGTGAATAGGAGAGGATCGCTTCCATAATAGGATCCATTGTATGGTGTTACCCTACCCTAAGGGTTTGAGATAATAAAGTGGTGGTTTTCTATATTGTTATCTGAATATTTGCGGTATTTCTGTATGAAAGTATTTGGTTCTTAACAAGTGGTATCAGAGCACTTTCCTTGGCAGACATTGTGGGAAAATATTTTCTATTTTTGCAGATTTGTTTTTCGGAGAAGAAAAAAGAAGGCTTCAACATTCCAGAAATTTTCAATATTTCCTGTGCAAAATTTGCAGAAAAAGATTGTATATATGAGTTCCTCTCAGTAAAACACCCAATTTAAAAAAAAAAATCATCTGAAATGAAGTCCGGGAAGTCAAGATATTGAAGTTTTAAAATCTGCAATTTTTAGGATTTTTTCCACGGACGGTGACGCAATTTGTTTGTTTGTTTTTAATTCATGTAGCATATGGAGGCCAAATTTGCCCAAACAAATTACATATCTAAGTTCCTCTCACAATTTCACCCAATTTCAAAAAAAAAACAGCCGAAGCGGAGTCCGGGAAGTGAAGTTATGAGCATTTTAAATTCAACAGTTTTTTAGGGGTTTTCCAGAAAAAGCCGTGATTTTCTGTCTTAACTTTTTTTTCTATTTTTTGGGTTTTTTCATGACAGATGTGGGACTGAAGATTTCATAGGGTGATCAGATGGCTATTTCCTCTCAAACCCTCAAATAAATTCTACCAATTACTGAAGCATTCAAATCCCAATTGTATGACACATTGGATGCTAGATTACATGACCTTGCAGATGGCCTCAATGATAGTTTTTGTAGTATTCAAAATTCATTAGATAGCATGCAACATATATTTATCATGGAGGACATTAAGGATGAATATAATCAAGAAATATATTCTTGGTATGATTTTGAGGCCGATTATGATGATTGGTATATGGATAGTTGTCATTTCTGGGATGACAACCACTTTCATATTTTATTTGATGACTCTAATCCACCTTCTGTAGAGAGCATAAACGTTACAAATCAAGAGCCAATGATTATTATCAGTGTCCATCCTGTATATTCTATAGTGGTATTATTCCTTCCAGATTCTTCTACAACCCTTTTCAACTATTTGAATGGATCTTCTTATTTCGATCCTCATGATAGGTGTCAGTCTTTGGAGCATCATTTTGAGTTGGTTATTGGGTTCCAAAATCTTCCACGGGGAGTTCAAATGAGCACTTAGACATAGGACCTAGGATTATGATTGTGGTTGGACTACTTCAGCATAGTGGTTTTCCTTTCTACATCGGACCATGGTTCTCCAGTCTTCTTCAACATTATGGTCCACAATTATCCATGGGACCCTGGTATATGGTTGTACATCAAGCATTGAGGGCAACGCTTTCATAAGGCAGATGGAATGTTAGGTAGCTAGAGAGGTAGTAGTGGGGGACCAAAGGGTCCATAGTGATAATAGTGGAGGTCATTCAATGTAAGGTGGACTAGGTCCACTATATTATTAAATAAGGTCCACTATGGTAGTTAGATATAATAAATGTAAGAGGACTTCTTAGAAGGTTCTACTTCTAGAAGATTCCTCCTCTAGAATGTTCTTAGGTGATGCTAGCATTATATAAAGAGGTTCAAGCAATGTAATGTGACATGAAGATAAGTATTGTATTTGGAGCAGTAGCTCAATAGGAGGATGCCCCCTCGAAGAGGCAAGTGAATAGGAGATGATTCCTTCCATAATAGGATCCACTGTATGGTTCTGCCCTACCCTAAGGGTTTGATATAATAAATTGGTGGTTTTCTATATTGTTATTTGAATATTTGTGGTATTTATGTATGAAATTATTTGGTTCTTAACACTTTTTGAGGAGTGGGTGAAAAGGCTTAGCTATTGGAAATGGAATTAGGACTTTTGAAGCTTCATGAGTTTGTGCGGAAGCCGAGGGTTAGTGTTTTAGGTCTGCAGTTGGTTGTTGAGAAAATGTTGGAGTCTGTGAAGGCATTGTAGAAAGAGGAGGAGTTAGTGCATCCTAGTGATGCTTCTCGTTGTCATAGGAAGGGTTCAGGCTTTTTTTGTGAGGTTTTGGGACTTGCCAGCCATTAGCTATTTTCTATGCTCCAGGGGTCAAGGAAGGGGTAGGGGATAGAGGACACTTTTCCTAGAGGTGCCTTGTTTGCTGACAAGAGTGACATCTGAAAGCAGTGTTCTCATAATCAACCATATGTGTGTAAGGATATCCCTTAGTCCAATCAATAAGGATCCTATCCGAAAGCCCTTGACTGAGGTCAATTTCAACACATATGTGGGCGAAAGTGATGAAGCCGTTCGATATCCGATCTGAGTCTACTTTGATAAATATAACCAATGTATTACCCTGGGTAGATAAAAAATATGGAGTATAAAAATGCAAGGGTAGATAAAGGCACATCCATAGATGTTGGGATCTTCGACCTCTGTTGTTGGGCGTTCAGCGGACTGCTCCACAATGAAGGCAGAGCCAGAAAGCTCCTTTGCTCCCATGCTCTAGATCAAGGCTGCACCGGTGGCTAGGGTTTAGCACTTTTCGTGCCCTCAGTCCCTTCTCAGCTCTTATCCAGGACCAAATGGTTGGTTCCCACGTCAGGGTTTCCTTTGACATTGTTGTTGTAGCTACATTGCCAACCGCTAGCCTTCTTGAAGAGATAAGTTGTTTCTTCCCTCCTGGGGGTGCTGGAAGCTTGACAGAGGCTTCTTCTGTAGAGTCTGGTTGTGTTTCCATCTTGGGAGCCTTCTCTGTATGTTGTTGTTGTTCCTTTTTGGTTGGGCTCACCATAACCCTAATTCAGAGCCCACTCTATTCCAAATCTTCATTAAGGAGGTAATTTGAAATCAATGTGTATTCTATATAATTCTATGAATATACAAATACACATTTCATATATTCACATTAGAATCACCACATAGTATACATATGACATGAAAGAATCAACCCAAGTTCAAATCACATAGACAACCCTAAAAGACCAAAATAAATTAATGCAGGAAAGAAAATTTCCCCCCAAAATCTATTTCACCTGTGAGCCAATCGAAACCAAGCCTTTTCCCGGACATTTCTTTAATCATCTCAAGCACTATTACATCCAGATCTCATGAAATTGTTAATAGGATTCCTAATAAAAAACATAATCACTCACTTTTACAAGAATATAGAGGACAAATGAATGGAGAAGCCTTAGATTCCTAGATTAGTAGCCTCACATTGCACTTCTAGATTTTCCCAGGCTCAAATATTTATCCTTACAATAAAATATCTACAAGGAATCATTCAAACTTGGTGAACAAGTCAATTTATAATTCTACATTTAACTCAATCTTCTACTTCCAAATGCATGACAAAGTCCATCAATACATGGAATCCATTGTGTGACACTATCACATAGCATTTGTATCCCCTATTCTATCTAGAAAATATCATGTGTGAGTGGTTATAACTTCATCAAGCCTAGTACTACAATGCATGGAAGTGTTCACACAACTACACATCCAACTCTAGATTCCATATCCATATTAGGTAATTATTCCCAAATTTAGTTTTGGATTATTGGTTGTTTTTTTTCTTAAATTGATTTGTTTGAAAGAGTTTGCACTGACTAAGCCTTTAACCATTCTTTAAAAAGGTACCCTATTTTCTATCACTCTACTAACCCTAACCCTATTGCCAACGCTAATCCTTGGAACCCTCTTACTAGACAAAGACCTTCTCCCACTTGGCCTCAAAACCATAAATTCACTAGTTGTTCATCCTCCAAACCAAACCAAGGATGTAACTTCTAATAAAGTCACACATTATGTGATAGATTTTCATATATTAAAACATCATGTTGGATCAATCTTCTTAGACCCCCCCCCATAGAGCCCTCCCCTCCATCACATATAGAAATCATTACCCTACCCAACTAAGCCATTTCTCCTTCTTTGCATTCAAGACAATGCCATTCAATATCCTGACATCCTTTTCACAAATTCACTAGTAGTTCATCCTCCAAACCATATCAAAGACATCACTTCCAATAAAGTCACACAATCTGTGACAGATTATCACGTCTTAAAACATCGTGTTGGATCAATCTATTTAGACATGCCCCCTAGAGCCCTGCCCTCCATCATTATTGCCAACTTGAACCTATATTGCAACAATTTCATATGCAACTATATGAAACTAGGAAACTATATGCAACAATGCAACTTATCATGTTTTTTAGTGACTATATGGAACTTTATGCAACTATGCAACTATATGCAGCTATATGAAAATATATGAAACTATGCAACTATATGAAACTATATGCAACTTATCCAACTATATGCAACTATGCAACTATATGCAACTTTATGCAACAATGCAACTTATGCAACTATATGCAACTATATTACAATAATTTTGTATGCAACTATATGCAAATATGCAACTATATGCAACTAACTGCAACTATGCAACTATATGCAACTTATGCAACTATATGCAACTATTGAACTATATGCAACTATATCCAAATATATGCAACTATGCAACTATATGCAACTATTGAACTATATGCAACTATCCAAATATATGGAACTATGCAACTATATGCAACTTATCCAACTATATGCAACTATGCAACTATATGCAACTTTATGCAACTATATGCAACTATATTGCAACTATATGCAACTATATTGCAACAATTTCGTATGCAACTATATGCAAATATGCAACTATATGCAACTAACTACAACTGTGGAACTAACTGCAACTATATGTAACTATATGCAACTATATGCAAGTAACTGCAACTATATGCAACTATGCAACTATATGCAACTATGTAACTATATGCAACTATGCAACTATATGGAAGTATATGCAAATATTTGCAACTATGCAACTATATGCAACTATGCAACTATATGCAACTTATCCAACTTATCTTGTGCAACTATATGCAACTTTATGCAACACTGAAACTTATGTAGCTATATGCAACTTGTGCAACTTATATATGCAACTTTATGCAACAATGCAACCTATGCAACTATATGCAACTATCGAGTGATGATCAAGATATACTAAGAGAGGTTGAAAGTGAGACGTGTTGTACTAGATCTATTGGTTCTAGATCAACTAGGTGTTTTTGAGTAGTATGTATGTGTCTCAAGGTATTGGAAATGATATAGGGAAGAAGGTCATGCCTTAGGGGAATAAGAAATCTTTGAGTCATCTAAGAAATGATGTTAGTGCTCTCAAAAGGTTTTGAGCATTAGCTATGGTTATTGAGGCCTTGATATGGTTGAGCGGGGAACCCAAGGCTTAGTCGAAGTACAAAGCTTCTAGGCATCCATGGCCAAACATGACACCTCAAACAAGCACACCCAATCCCTCAAGGTTTTATGCAACTTCTAGGGCTCAAATTTCATGAATGACACCTCAAACCATCATAGATGACCTCTTGAGGGTATCTTTTTCATTCAAGTGGGAGTATGGGCATCAATAGGATATTTTGAGCACTGGGTATGGGTCTTGGGTCCTTGGACAAGAACAAGAGAGGAAACTGCCTCCTTCCATCCCATTGTCTCCTTCATAGTCTTCCATATAGAAGACCACAACCCTTTCCTTTATAGTTTGTACAAATTCATCAAAACCATTACACCCTATGCATATAATGGATTACACAACAACTTGATCATCTTGTAATATATGTCACAACCAACCCCAACATTATTGGAAACTCGAACCTTTCCTCCATTCCCCACCAGCCACTAAAGGTGCTTTCCAAATATGTGAAATTTCAGGATCATGGTTTTCCAAACTATCGATCCCACTCAAACTCTTTGATGGGTCTCAAATCCAGTTCTCCACTGAGTGTCGGGGGATATGCATACATATGCAACTTTATGCAACAATGCAACTTATGCAACTATATTACAACTATATGCAACTATATTGCAACAATTCCGTATGCAACTATATGCAAATATGCAAATATGCAACTATATGGAACTATGCAACTATATGCAACTATGCAACATGCAACTATATGCAACTATGTAACATGCAACTTATGCAAGTTAATGGAACTTATGCAACTTTATGCAACTTTATGAAACATGCAACAATAACTTATCTTCTTGTTTTAACGAGTGTAGGTACCACCAAATAGGTATCGGTCGGATCTATCTTCCTCGAGTGATGATCAAGATATACTAAGAGAGGTTGAAAGTGAGATGTATTGTACTAGATCTACCGGTTCTAGATCAACTAGGTTGGAAAAGGTAAGGAAAAGATTTTGTATATGCATGCAATTTTTTATTGCCAATGGAGGGTCGTGCAATTATGATGTTGAAGGCATAGGTGACATTGATTTTCCCTTGAGGTATAAACATCTAGTTAAACGATGGGCACCTAAGGAGCTACCTGAAGTGGACACAGATTTCTTCATCGATGGGAGGATTTATTTCATTGCTCCTTCGTCCTTACATGGAATGGGGTTATTTTCCATGGATGGCATAAAGGTCGGCTATGGCACTGTAACTGAATTGATGGAGTATGTCGAACCATTATACAACTACAATCACTAGTTGATGCTGGTCTGATATACGAAAAGTATGCGGAGATACGGAGTTGCTGCAAATTATATACAACTAATAGATAACAATCAAAATAAAGGGGAAACTATGTATATTGATGGAAGGCCAAAAGATACTGGAAATATTGCAGGATTTATAAATAGTACATGATTAGTGGAAACAACTAAGAAACCGAATTGCATATTTGAGGGATGCGAAGGAAATCGTATATTTGTATGTGCAACAAAAACAATAGTTCTAGGTGAAGAGTTGTTGATCGATTACAAATTAAATCGAATAGATGGAGGGGGTGCGACTATGGGGGTAAATGCCTTACATACCATTCAACTCAAGCTTTGATTAATCATTGTTACAATCTATCGTTGCAATATTTCAATTTTTTACTGCATAAATTTTTTACAATTACTTTCATAACTCTTGTTGATTAATTTATTGTGTCAACATCTATCTAGGGTGACCATGAGATATCACAGGCTACATTTGTCCAGGGTGGCCGTGGAAAGGCACCCACTGTGCCTCAATAAGTAAATGTTAAATACAGTAACAACTTATGACTACAACGTCAACTAAATTTTAGAAATTTCATTTTTTTTTTTTATATTACTGCAATATTTCATTTTCTTAATGTTACAGGTGAATTTCATAACTTTTATTGATTGATTTATTGTCTCAACTTCTGTCTAGGGTGACCATGGCAAAAAAATTTCCACAAATTCTGTCTAGGGTGATCATGGAAAGGCACCTGTTGTGCCTCAACAGGTAAATGTTTAATATAGTAACAACTTATGACTATAGAAACAAAATTTCTGATTTTTTTTTTTTTATATTACTGCAATATTTCATTTTTTTAATGTTACAGGTGAATTTCATAACTTTTATTTATTGATTTATTGTGCCAACTTCTGTCTAGGGTGATCGTGGAAGAAAATCACCCACTACATCTTTCCAGTGTGACCGTGGAAAGGCAACTGATGTGCCTCAACAGGTAAATGTTAAATATAGTAACAACTTATGTGTACAACAACTAAATTTCTGAAATTTCGTTATTTTTTTTCTGATAGTACTCCAACATTTCATTTTTTAAATGTTACAGGTGAATTTCATAACTTTTGTTGATTGATTTATTTTGTCAACTTCTGTACAGGGTGATCGTGTCTGAAAATCACCCGCTACATCTTTCCATGGTGACCGTGGAAAGGCACCCACTGTGCCTCAGTAGGTAAATGTTAAATACAATAATAACTTATGACTACAATAACTAAATTTCTCAAATGTTAAAGTTCATCTCATTAATTTTATTCATCAATGTATTGTGGCATGGTCAACGTGGGAAGGCTCCCACTGAGGATATTGATGAGGATGAAATATTTTTTTCCACTGACCCAATGACAATTGTAATGAAGGCCTTGAAGAAAGATAACATAGAATATCTAGGTTTTTTTAGCAAAAGACCCATGACACAGAAGGACAAGAAAAGAATTCTAGAGCTACAAAATACAATAACTAATTTAGGGGTAAGTGGCATCTTCACATATTTTTATCAACTATGACAATTTCATATCGGTTTTTTTGTTTTATATTTTCTATATGATCCGATAAAGTAAAGTTTTCCGTTTGTAGGAGTTTTTAAACCCAGTGCGCCGGGAACCTACCGATCCTGAAACTGCTATAGGTAGCAGTGATGGTCTAATGCAAAAAAAATGTTGACATAGCAAAGTGCAAGTGAGGATTTTTTAGCCTCCTGAGGTTCCATTCGAATCCATTGATGAACGTAATGATTTTGACCATCATGACACATCGGAGCATGATGAGATGGAGCATCGAACTCCACATGACTCCAGAGAGGAATGTACTGTAGATGGAGAGGAAACTATTCTTCATTGAGCAGAATGAATTAAAATCACCAGATCACAAGATGTCACCTTTCTGGTGGATGATGCATCTGTTTCGATCAAGATTCAAAATATTGCAGGTAATTGTTAATTAATCAATTCATTTTTTTTTCATGAAATTGAAATGGACATTTGTTGAGATTATTATAAATTAATGGATAACATGTTTTTGTAGGAAACAATGTTTTCTATAGAAACTTAAATGACAAAGAATTGGAGTTGCTTGGCCCCACCATTCGCACATGGTGGAATGGCCAAGATAGCAAAAATAAAGATGATTTAATAGACCACATGGTAAACTTGTTCAGCAACACTTTCAACAAGAAGGTGGTTACAAAGTTAGCCGACGAGAATTTAAAATATACCAGGGCCCAATATAGGGAGAAATTGCAATTAGACCTCAAGCACGAGCACCCTCCCATGGTTCTAGAGAAAGAGTGGAAGGCGCTAATAGAGGATGCAAAGGATAACTTGTTTAAAAAACAAGGAATACATCCACAAGTTGGTCAAGCAAGGTACACCACATGTCATATTATCAATGAAATATTATCAATTATGTTTTTCTTTCATGTTTTAAGTAACAATTCCGATATCTAATTTTTTTCAAAAATTCCATATGTAGGCTACCACACACCTCCAAAGAAACCAAGGCCAGAGTGGAAAAACACGGCTAGCATAATCTAGTCCAGGGTGGCTATGGAAAACTAAAAGCCCAAATAGTAAGATTTAAATGATTAATCGTGGTTAATATTTATTTAATAGTAGAGAACAAATATATGTTTTTGTTATTGGTATTTTTAATGGTGTTATGCATTGCAGTAAAATCTGTTCAACACTGTTGCACCGAGGAGGGAATAAAGCTTGGTTACAAGCATGGTTTTAAAAGTGTGATTGAATATAGAAAAATCTTGGGCCAAACTCCTATCTCCCCAACCACGCAGGTAAATCAAATGAATAAGGAAACCGTAGTATCATGCTTGTAAAGTCTATTCATATTTAATTATATCACCCTTAACTAAGTATTTATGTTTGTTTTCAAGCAACAGTGCTACCACAGTAGTGAATCCAATAGTATTTAGAAAACACTGCATCATACAAGGGTGCACATGTCTACTGATAGTGTAGAGCAGAGTACCCATTCCGATATGTATTCTTCAGAATTAGAAATATTTACTGTGATTGTAAATATTTATTTCTTGACTTATAATTATATATTATATTCTCAAAATTGAAGAGCGTGTATCTCAAGAGAGTGAAATGCGAGAGAAACCAAGTGGACAGGAAATTAATGCACCAATTTTCGCAGCTACAGAGACAGGTAAAGTGAAATAGTGTAATGTTAATCAAAATAATGAATTAGTTATTTCAATTATATTTCAACATATCGATATGATCATTTTCGTTGTTCTAGTCCATGACCCTGAACAAATGCCAGCTAACCCTTCTCAGCGATGTACCATAAGTATGGTACGTGAGAACACACAAACAATAGAAGGATAGGGCACACAAAATACAATGTCCTTGAATGGTTATGATATCCCAATTGTCATTTTTATGAATGTAAAAAAACAAAAATCAAAGAAAAATTAGATGTATAAATTCATGTTTTGTATTTGGATCTTTATCGATGTTTATATGTTCATATGTTTTGATGACTATCCTAGTTATGAATGAATGTCTATATGTTTTCTATATAAAGAAAATCAT
>JASDQU010107655.1:96401-111335 GCA_032191745.1 Picea mariana | reverse complement strand
GGAGGTTTGGAAGAGGTCAAGTGCCCTAGAAAAAGTGAGAGTCCCTAAACCCTATATTTAGGGAGGGAGTGACAAGCAGAGGTGAGAAGACCATCGAGGAGGACGAGAACGGGCAGTGAAGGGAGGCCATACTGACTCCAATAAAAGACTCCCCACTCGTAGAAAAAGAAGTAGACTCAGAAATAAAAGGTGGAGCGAGGGACACCAAAGTAGAAAGAGAAGTAGCCAAGGAAGACATACCCGATAAAGTGTGTTCTTGTCGGAGGAGGTAGTCCAAGGAAAGTGAGGAGAGAGGGCCTGCAACCAAGTGTCATGTCTGCCCCGAGCCCTGGAAGCATCCATCGGCCGACCCTAATCCTGTTGAGCGAGCATATCCCATGTTCATATGAGCCTGACTATTGTGTTCCCCGACGCCTTTTTGAGAACCCCATTTCTTGTGCAGGGGAGAGGTGGAGGTGCTTGTCCCTCTCTTCTGTCATTCTTTTGCCTTGGAGAAACTAGGGAGCCCCTCTGTAAGGGGGAAACCCATAAAATGTGTTTGTGTGTGAACATGATGTAACTATCTAAACTTGGTCTCATAAATATGGTGCTCCTTAGACTATCAAAAAATAAAAAAGAGGAATCCATGTATGAAATATAAACCCTCTACAAATAGAGAAACCAAGATTCAACAAAATGTCATGTATTCCTATTGGTGTATTAATGTGGTGGATGCATAATCCTAACTCCCAAGATACTTATAGCTATAGAATAGTTGAATATCTGGCCTGATATCCTTAGGTTGTGTCTTCCTTCAAGTTCCTCTAAATATACCCCATGATGAAAAGGTCATTTATATCGGAAACTTATGATTTTTATTTTAATGATTCTCAATGGATAACATTTGAAGCTCGCAATGTGAAGCCATGTCTTCCTCATTACATCACTTTAAATATATACATTTTTTCATGAAGAACAAACATATTTAGGACAACGGTTTATGAGGGAGTTTCCAAATACATTATTCCTTTGTCATGCTAGTGTGCCCTAGGCTCCCCTAAGATAGTCCCATCACTAATGATGTTGAAATCCTTTGATGACATTCTTTTAGGACTCATGGAATTATTCCTTTATTCTACTTGAAATTGGGAGAAATATAGTGACCTGTATAGATAGAGGCTATGAGTAATCCTTTAGAATATAATCTCCTCCTAGGTCATAGTTGGACGTGTGAAATGATGGATGTGGTATCTATGTTTTTTTGCATGATTTATTTCCCTCACTAGGGAAAGATTGTTCCTACTAACCAGTTGTCTTATTTCTAAACTAGTCAAACTACTTCAACAAGATGCATTGTTCAATTGATCAAGAATTCCACGAGGACATGAGAAAATTTGGGTGTCAGGATGTAGTACCCATCCTTGATGGGAAATTTTAATCTCCCCTCACCCATATCTTACATTAACTCTTCCATGTATGTGTGATATTGTACATCTCTAGAAACTCCATGGAAATGGAATGTTTCTTCAGAACATTTTACTTTGAAGATCTATGGGGTTTACCAAATCCTTATACCTTGGCATAGGAAAAAATACATGTAAATATGTCTCTTACTTTTTCTATGGATAAAATCACTTATTATACCATTCAAATGGCCTTACTAGACATTATTCATGCTTCTTCTCTAATGGAGGAGCATGATCAGTTTTCTTCACTTATGTTGGCCTTCGACTCTTATCCGGCCTTAGACTCCTTCAATATTGTTTTTTCTTAAGATAAATTCATCATCAAAGCCATGGATTGATCTAAGAAACCATGGGAAGACAAGAGTTTAATTTGATTGTGATCCTACAAGAGTTTAATCTGGAGTTCACATAAGCTAATTCGAAGAAGTATCTAGGCTTGGTATAGTTAATTCCAAAGATATCTAAGGGTGAGGATAAAATCAAAACTAAATCGTTCCCTAACAATCACATTTTCCTCATATCCTATGCTGACCCTTAGTATGGAGACATATTTGTTTATCTTTAGACTCAAATATTTCCATCAAACTTCACTTGCGATAAGAGGTGATGTTCTCACCATTTCCAAGAGATACCTTATCATTGGAAACCTTTTTATCATCATGGGGTGGATGAAAGGTTGTGTTGTTGTTTGACTCATGAATAAGTGGAAAGGGTTCTGAATGATTTCGTAGTGGATCCTATGGATATCATTTCTCTAGATTGTAAATAGCCCAAAATATTTTATGCACTGAATATTTTTGTCCCACTTTCTTTAAATATTATTTTAAAGCCATTAGGAAATGCCATCCATGCTAGGTTTTACTAGGAAAATGTGCATGCATTGAGTTCCATTGTATATTTTAATCACCATTGAGCCCTTCACCAAGTGGGGGTTGGATTTTATGACAAGTTACCCAACCTCAGAAAAAGGTCACAAATACATTATTATGGTTATATGGTACTTCACAAAGTGGGACAAGGTTGTGCTAGAACTGTCAGATGATGGTGAGACATCATTTTTCTTATCCAACTATGTAATTTTTAGATTCAATATACTTAGGGAGATTGTCACTAACCATTGTAATCACTTTTGAAAAAAAATGATGTCACAACTAGTAGCCAATTTATGCTTCTATTAGGAACACTTGTCACCTTACTACTATAGGCTAATGGACAAGTAGAGGTGGTCAATAAGTCCTTGAAAACCATTCTCCAAAAAAACAAATTTGAGTAAATCCAATTAGAATATAATTCCTTTTCTATCTCTTTACATATATCAAACCTTAGTGAATACTTCCATGGGTTTTACACCTTTTCAACTTGTTCATGAGGTAGAATAAAATTTTCCCATTGAATGTTAAATTCCTTAACTCAAGATAGTCAGTGAAATCCTCCCTAACACTACTACATTAGAAGAATGCCTTATTCACATGGAACAATTCAATGAGAACCGTAGATATGAGTCCATGGTGAATGAAGATCATAAAAAAAAATTCAAGGCTCAATATGATAATTTTTTCCATCATCAAGTTTTCTTCAAAGAAGATTTGTTCTTAGTTTGTGAATACGACAAGTATGTCGTAGGCGAAGGAAAATTTAATCTAATGTGGAAAAGTTCTTACATTGTGAGCCATGTCCTAGAAAATGGATCTTATGAGTAAGAATATTATTAGGGAAATGTGTTGGATGAGCCATGAAATGGGATATATCTCAAAAGGTACTACACTTAGGAATTACTACCTGGGTGTTTCCCCTTATAATTTTCCTACATTAGGTTTTTTTTTACTTAGTTTTTTAGTTATAATTTTTTTTTGGTTGTTGCATATCATGATTTGTGCTTGGTTAGCATATGTCATTGGATTCAATTGGGATTACAGGGTTCATGGATAGTGCTAGATGCCACACTCAGATAATATCTTCCATTTCTTGGGTAATTTACTCTCCCACATTCCAACTTGTGACCTTAGAAGGTGATTTTCTAGGGATTGCAAAGAATAACATGGCTAAGTACAAAGTTGTAATTGAAATTCTATCGGAAATAATTTGAAGAAGAATTCCAAACATAGCAGTTCACTTGTACTCACAATTGATATTGTTGTATTTGAGTGGCGCTTACCATGTCGATGACCCTATGATTCTATGGAAATTTTTACGAGTGTGATTCTTTGAGCACTCTTTTGAATTTATTACATGCATTCACATTATGACAAGTTTTAGTCATCTATTTGATGCATTAGATAACTATGTATTAGACTAGAATTTGTCACATTAACCAAAATAAAATAATTCATATGCATAATATGATAAACAAGAACATTTGCTCTGAACATAAGGAAGGATTAAAAAATATGTGAAAATAAGTGAAGGAAGAAAATTAAGAAGGTACATGTGTTGTCCCATTCCATGTCAACAACAACACATCCATTCACTGGGAACAAATCGATGACTCCACTAAATTAGGTTTTATGGTTTACATGATGAATTGATGATGGAAGAAAGTGGGCGTGTGAGTCAAATTTGAGTCCAGAAACCCTCCCATATCGTTAAGGCATGTGAATAGTTTATCCATGTCAAATTTCAATGCATTCAAAAACAATTTCAACAAAATTCAATGTTGGCCCCATTCACAAGTCATTGTTGCCCGTGTCCAGTCCAAGTACAATTTCCTTGTAAAATTTGTATAAGATATAATTTGGATAATGATAATTTTGAAGGTGTTAGGCCTGTTCCTACACACCATGGTGAGATCACCTCTCATTGACAGTCAGTGTATTGATCCCTTTTAGTTTTGGGTTGTTAGTATTTTTAATTGCACATACCTTTCAATACAGTCAAAGTTGATCAATTAATGTCTCTTGTTACTGTGGGTTTATAAAGCCTCATGATCCCAATGACCATATACCTCCAACCTTATAATATAATGATCATTGGGTGACAACATTTATGAAGGGTGATGACTAAGACTAGGGAACATTTTCAATTCAAGTCTAGGAATGACCAGGCCCACATCAAGTGAAGGAATACAATTAAGAAGGTACATGTGTTCTTCCATTCCATGTCAAAAAAAACGCATCCATTCACTAGGAACAAATCGATGACTCCACTAAATTAGGGATTATGGTTTACATGATGAATTGATGATGGAAGAAAGTGGGAGTGTGAGTCAAATTTGAGTCAAAAAACCCTCTGATATCGTTAAGGCATGTGAATAGTCTATCCATGTCAAATTTCAATGCAGTCAGAAATAGTTTGAAAAAATTTCAACGTTGTCCCCATTCACAGGTCTCTGTTTCCCGTGTCTAGTCCTAGTACAATTTCCTTGTAAAATAATATATTTGGAGAATTATAATTTTGAAGGTGCTAGGACTATCCCTACACACCACGGTGATATCACCTCTCATTGACAGTCGGTGTATTGATCCCTTTTAGTTTTGGGTTGTTAGTATTTTCAATTGCACACACCTTTCAATCTAGTCAAAGTTGATCAATTAATGTCTCTTGTTACTGTAGGGTTATAAATCCTCATGATCCTAATGACCACATGCCTCCAACCTTCTGATATAATGATCGTTGGGTGACAACATTTATGAAGGGTGGCGACTAAGACTAGGGGCAGCTTTCAATTAAAGGCCAAGAATGACCAGGCCCACATCAAGTGAAGGAATAAAATTAACAAAGTACATGTGTTGTCCCATTCCATGTCAATAACAACGCATCCATTCACTGGGAACAAATTGATGACTCCACTAAATTAGGGTTTATGGTTTACATGATGAATTTATGATGGAAGAAGTTGGCATGTGAGTGAAATTTGAGTCCAAAAACCCTCCCATATCGTTAAGGCATGTGAATAGTCTATCCATGTCAAATTTCAATGCAGTCAAAAACAGTTTGAAAAAATTTCAATGTTGGCCCCATTCACAGGTCACTGTTGCCCATGTCTAGTCCTAGTACAATTTCCTTGTGAAATTTGTATAATATATTTCGAGAATGATAATTTTGAAGGTGTTAGGCCTATTCCTACACACCACAACGAGATCACCTCTTATTGATAGTCGATGTATTGATCCCTTTTAGTTTTGGGTTATTAGTATTTTCAATTGCACGCACCTTTCAATCTAGTCAAAGTTGATCAATTAATGTCTCTTGTTACTGTTGGGTTATAAAGCCTCATGATCCCAATGACCACATGCCTCCAACCTTCTGATATAATGATCATTGGGTGACAACATCTATGAAGGGTGATGACTAAGACTAGGGGGAACTTTCAATTCAAAGCTAGGAATGACCAGGCCCACATCAAGTGAAGGAATAAAATTAATAAGGTACATGTGTTCTCCCATTCCATGTCAACAACAACACATCCATTCACTAGGAACAAATCGATGACTCCAATAAATTAGGGTTTATGGTTTACATGATGAATTGATGATGGAAGAAAGTGGGCGTGCGAGTCAAATTTGAGTCCAAAAACCCTCCCATATCGTTAAGGCATGCAAATAGTATATCCATGTCAAATTTCAATGCATTCAGAAAAAGTTTGAAAAACTTTCAACATTGGCCCCATTCGCAGGTCACTATTGCTCGTGTCTAGTCCTAGTACAATTTCCTTGTAAAATTTGTATAAGATATTTGGAGAATCATAATGATGAATTGATCATGGACATACCTACATCATTGGTATGATTAAGCGTAGTCGTGCAGAGATCCTATTGGTTTCGAGAATGGTTCTTTCTCTACTAAACAAGGGAAACCACGTGAAGGTGGAAGATCTAATTATGCCACTCGCCCCCCCCCGCTCCGCACATCACTCTCAATTTCCCCATATTACCTAATTTCAAATTATAAAGAACATGTATCATATACTATATTATAAAAAATAAAAACATATAAAGATCATATAAAAGATATAAGCACATACCTCTTCTTTTCAAAAAATAAATATTAGTCATCTTCTTTTTCATCCAGCACAACATCTGTATCAGGATCTGGTTCATAATCGATATTGGTGAAAGGATCATTCCTATCAACATCATCATCAACATCATTTTCACTACTATGGTTATCGATATCATCAATGAGATCGTCGTCTGCTACATTTGGATGATCAACTTCTTCAACTTATTCGTTTGACACATCGACTACATAAGCCACCTGCTCCTGATCTTCATAATCAAGATCTTCTTCCTCGGCTACATGATTGTGCTTTACTGGTCTTTCTCTTAGATCATATCTAACAACGTATGGACAAACTGCTTTACCAGGTACCTCTGAGTAAAATACTTGCTCACATTGACTTGGAAGAACATAAGACTCTGTACCCAGTTCAAATGCCCTTGTATTAACCATGGTAAATTCATTATCATGCTCAATAACAGTTCTTTCATGATCACGTTCATGCATCCGTAGTGTGTACCATTTAACCTCAAACAAAACTATTTTAAAGGAATTAAAATCACACTCAATTATATCCTCCAAATGGCCAGAGTACCTATTCTTAGTTTCTTCAGGATTTCTTTCACTTCTAGAGGAAATGTTGGTGACTTTAAACACTGCAATTATCCCACAATCTGAGGTTTTCATCTTATCATCCAACATTTTGATACGAAATTTATGACCATTACACCACATAGCCTTGTGATGTTTCAACTGCAACATGGAAAACAAGTAAAAAATAAATTGCCAATCAATAGTCCTCATATAGGACGTACTAAATATATATTTAAATAATTAAACAAACCAAATACACTGAAAAATTGGGAAAAAACTAGGAAAATGTGGGTAAAAAATTAAACTTGCCTGTTTATCTTTTAAACCGAAGGCTAAATCAACTTCCCTTAATGTAAGATCAGGAAATTTATCTTGATGACGGTGCATTGTTTTAATCATCTTACTCACCCCTTCCCATGATAACCTACCGAAGTATTCTTCAATATATTCTATCCAATGCTCCATCCAATCAAGGTTGTTTACAATGTATAAATGTAAAGTATCCCACTCTCGAGAAACTATATGATAGCATAACAATTTAATATCATTAATTAGTTATTGTTAATAAAGGAATAATTTAATAAATGTGTAATATNTTACCTTTCCCCAATAGGACCTCCCCTTCAAATTTGTTGATGGAGTTGAGATGCCAAATGTGAGGCACATTCATATTTTCTACTAATTTAGGTAGATATTGACTAATATACACCATGAATTGATATACCATATATCACTCAACCATATATCCCTCTAAACATGCTCTTTGTCTAACAAAATCCTTCAGTGACTTCAGCTGCCTCTCCACCATCCACATCGACCTTGTGTGTACTAGTCCACATAATTCAATCTCCTCAACTTGGTGTCTGAGGTAGTGTTCTTGTGCATTGAAAAATGTTGGAGGTAGATACTGTTGCATTTGACACATTAGTTGGGGAATTTCTCTCTTCCAATACCTTATATCTTCTTTATGGATTTATTTTGATGACAACCACCTACAAATGTTGATGCAATAAAATAATATCAAGGCATACATAAATTTGCAGATAAAAGATAATATGGAAATAAGTTCCGCTACAAATCACATAAGAAGTACATTTTCCTTATAAAACAATACTTACCTCATGTACTTGCCAATGTAATATAGAAAATATAAAATGTATGCATAATAGAAATAAAATGCTAGTAATGGCAGAATAACAACAATATAACCAGAACATTCACCACAATAACACTAAAATGATATAAGAATAACAACATAAATAACTCTTTGAATCTGAAAGCAATGTTCATGGGCCTCTTCAAGAGGGAAACCTCCAGTTGAGCACAGCTCTATTACAATAATATACAAGCTAGGGTTCTCATACCCTCGACTCCTATTTATACTAAAAAGAAGCATCTAGGGGAAGATCCTTCTAGAAGCGGAAGCTTCTATTAGGTCTTTTTACATACACCTTATTCTATTTTATTGAAATGCCTTATTAATATTGACCTTTATTACATATAAATATATTGTTCTACCTATGTGCGGGTTAGGACCCTAACATGTCCGCCCCCTTAAAAAAAACCTTGTCCCCAAGGCTTGAGATGAGGAAATTGTTGCAGAATGGTAGCTGGTTCCCAAGTGGCATCTGTTGGAGTTGTATCTTTCCACTGGACTAGCACTTCCTTGATGGTTCTCTGACATAGGTGATTCTCACGCTGGTCCAAAACTGCTTCTGGTTGTAGCCAAATGGATCCTTCTTCAGCTAACTCTGGAAGGTTGGTTTGAATTTGGCACTTCGCTCCAATCGCCTTCTTTAAGCATAAAACATGAAAAATAGGATGTAGCTTCGAATGGTTGGGCAAAGCTAACTAATAGGTGACTTGTCCCACATGCTTTAGCACAGTATAAGGACAATAACATTTGGGCGCTAGCTTCTGACAATGCTCGACCTTGAGGGAAGTTTGCTTGTAAGGTTGCATTCGAAGAAACACATGATCCCCTTCTACAAATTGACGTTCAGAGTGACCTTGATCTTCTTGTTGCTTCATGTGATATTGTGCCATGACCAAATTCTCTTTGAGGGTATGGAGAATAGCCTCTCGAGCTGTAAATGTTAGGTCAACCGCCTGGACCTTTGAGGCACCCAGTAAGTATGAGAGAACTGAAGGTGGATTTTGTCCATATACCGCTTCAAAAAGAGTCATGCAAGTAGTTGTATGGTATGAAGGGTTGTACCACCATTCAACTAGCGGTAACCATTGAGACCACTGATTTTGCTTTTCCAAAGAAAAACACCTCAAATATGTCTCTAAACACTTGTTGACAACTTCTGTTTGGCCATCAGTCTAGGGATGATAAGTTGTGCTGAGATGCAATTTTGTGCCTTGTATATTGAATAGTTATTGCCAAAAATTGCTTCTGAAAGTTGGGTCGTGATCAGAAACAATAGAGTGTGGCATTCCATGAATCTTGAAGACCCGATCCATGAAGATTTAAGCCACCGTGGATGCTGTAAGCAGGTGTTAAAGGGTGCAGAAATGAGCATACTTGGAAAGGCGATCAACAACCACCACGATGATGGATTTATTTCCCGATTTGGGTAAGCCGGTAATAAAATCCATAGAGATATCCTTCCAAATAGCAGGTGGAATCGGGAGTGGTTGTAGTGTGCCCAGCTATTTGACTGTTTCTCCCTTGTTGCATTGACACACGTCACATTCAACTACAAAATTACAAATGTCCTGTTTCATACCATCCCAGAAAAAGGAACATTTGACCCTGTCATAGGTTTTGGTGAACCCGAAGTGCCCTGCTGTGGGTGTAGCATGAAGCTCAGAAAGTACCATGGATTTAAGCTTTGATTGTTTACTTAAATACAAATATCATTTGTATCAAAGTTCCTCATGGATCCAAGAGTACCCTGGGGAAGCTAGAGCATTGGACTACAATTGCTATATCAACTACGAACTTTTGGGATCTTGTAGCCATTCCTGGCGAACGACTTGTAGACAATCTGGTACAATGAATGAAAGAGACAAAAGGGATCCTTCATCTTCATATTTTTGGGAAAGTGCATCCGCAACCACATTGTCTTTTCATTTCTTATAAACGATCTCATAATCATATCCAAAGAGTTTAGTCACCCATTTTTGTTGTTCTACGGAGGAAATGCATTGTTCCAAAAAATACTTGAGGCTTTGATGGTCTGTCTTAATTTGGAACCGTTGCCCCAATAGATAAGGATGCCACAGATCCATAGCATGCAAAATAGCAAACATTTCCTTTTCATAGATGGATTTGCCCAGATTTCTTTCAGATAGTTGCTTGTTGGTAAAAGCCAAAGGTTGACCCTCTTGCATAAGGACAACACCAATTCCTTTCCCTGAGGCATCACATTCCAACACAAAGGTATTTGTGAAATCGTGAAGGGTGAGGACTTGAGTGGTGCACATGGCCACATTCAAGGTTTGAAAAGATTGAGCAGTGGCTGGATTCCAAGTGAAAGAGTTCTTTTTGAGGAGAGCAGTGAGAGGTGCTGCAATCTTCCCATAATTATTAACAAACTTGCGATAATACCCTATTAAGCCTAGAAATCCATGCAAGATCTTAAGAGTATTTGGGTGAGGCCAGTATTGCATAGCTTCAATATTTTTAGGATCCACCCTGACACCATCTTTTCCAACCAGATGACCCAAGCATTCTACTTCTGAGGCGCCAAAAGCACATTTAGACTGTTTCAGGAAAAGTTGGTGTTGAGAGAGAAGATGGAGAACTCGATCCACATGAGCAAGATGGTCTGTCCAGGTTTTTCTATAGATGAGGATATCATCAAAGAAAACTAAGACAAAATGGCAGAGAAAAGGATGAAAGACATGATTCATGAGGCTTTGGAAGGTGGAGGGGGCATTACACAAGCCAAAGAGCATGACCAAAAACTCATAGTGGCCCTCATGAGTTCTAAAGATAGTATTGGGAATATCTAACTGTTTCATATGTATCTGGTGGTATCCCAAATGAAGATCCATTTTAGTGAAGAATTGGGCGCCACACAATTCATCCAAGAGGTCATCAATGACAAGAATGGGGAATTTGTCTTTGATGGTAAGTTTGTTGAGGGCACGAAAGTCAGGACACATTAGCCAATAACCTTCTTTCGTCAGGACCATGACCACAGGAGATGAATAGGAGCTCGTACTAGGGATGATAACACCTGCATTAAGGAGTTCCTGGACCATTTTCTCAATTTCATTTTTTGGGAAAAGGGGTGACGATACAGATGGATATTGGGAGGAAGGCTTCCTAGTACAATGGGAATGGAATGGTCATGAACACTACGGGAAGGAGGGAGGCCTTAGGGAGTGGAAAAGACCAATTGATGTTTAGAAAGGATGACTTGGAGGTCTTGCAGTACCGAGGGTGTCTTTGTTGCTTGTATGGCATGGAGTTGGGTGATAACACCGGAATGACCCTTTTTTAGTAGCTTTTCCATGCGATGGGAACTAATGATCTCAAGTGAACCAGCGATGATTCCTTGTAACTTATATTGGTGGCCCTCCTGGTTGAATTGCATGGTTAATTCTTTAAAATCCATGAGAATGGGACCCAAATTCCTTATCCAGTCTGCACCCAGCACAATGTCACAACCTCCCATGTCAATAGAAAACATATGGGATTTCAGGTGGTAGTCACCAATTGGAGATGCAAATTTTCACAACACTCTCCACATTTCATGGAAACACCATTGACAATCATGATTTGGAAATTATTGACGGAATGGATGTAGCAATGAGTTTCTTGGGAAATGCAGAGATGAATAAAATTATGGGTGTTGCCACTATCAACCAAAATAATGACGTTTTGATGCTTGATGCAACCGATTAGCTTGAGGGTTTAGGAAGTGGAGAAGCTAGTGAGAGCATTGAGGGAAATGACTGTTTCTACTTCGGGAGGGTCTGAGGGAGGGGTTATGTTAGTGAATTTAGGTGATTCATACATAGAGGGATTTTCTTCATCTTCTTGCTAAATCTCCTCGGAGATGGCCATAAAAATATTTTGTTCTTTACACTTGTGGCCTGGGAAATATTTGTCATCACAGTTATAACAAAGGCCTTTGAGTTGGCATTAAACCATTTCAGCCCGGGTCAATTTTTGGATCTGTAGTGGAGCAGAGGGAGTAGTGGGATTTATTGGTTTAGGGAAAGGGATGAAGGAGGGTTTACGGTTTTGAGAAGATATAACCTATTTTGCTTCTTTATCTCTTTCAATAGCCTCCACCCAACTCTTAGGCCAAGCCATGAGGACATGGGCCTAGATTTCATCCTTGAGGTCGCTGATAAAACACTCTCGGAAAAATGCATCATACATGCCCTTTGTTCTAAAAGCCAAGTTCTCAAAGGAAGCTATAAAGTCTTACATTGTTCCTAATTGTTTCAGCTTTGTCAAACAGTCCAAATGTTTGGTGTCAGTGTCAAAGCGTTTATAAAGCTCTGCCACAAATTTTGTCCAAGCAATATACCCTTGATGAGAATTTTTTCTCCATTGCCACCATTTCCAACGTTCTTGATCTAGATGGAGAACACCATACCGGAGTTTTGCCAAGTAATCTGTAATGTTGTATAAAGAGAAGTAATGTTCCATTTGGGCTACCCAACCAGTGGGGTCCGAGCAATCAAATTTGGTCACATCCAACCGTGGAAGACATAGGTCACATTGAAATTGATGGTTCTACAAGGTATGGGAGTGAGAGGAATGGTCACCTTCAGTATGTGGGGGTGAAGAAGAGGAAGGGTTATCTGTAGGGATATGCAGTTTGGTGCAGAGTGCCAAAAAGACTGATTCAAGCTGGGTGGTGAGGTCTTGCTTGATTTCGCCCATTAAGGACTGCATGGTTGTATTGATGGCGACAACATTGGCATTGAGTTGTTTCACTTCTTGTTGGGTCTCAATGAGACTAGATTGCAAGGTGTTGAAGCGAGCTTCCAAGTCTTGGCTATGAGTATGGGCCATGAGGATGGGGGACCTGAAAAGGAGCGGGCGGGGTAAAATTTTTGCTGAAAAAATGATATGAATGAATGTGATAAGGGAGAAGAGATGAATCCAATGGAATAGGTCTGAAATAATGGTGAAGAATACTGCAGAGAGGAAATGCCCAAATTCTTAACCAAAAAGAAATGTGTATTTACTTGGTAACCCAAACACAATTGCGTGGCAATAAATCTTGTATGTTTTAATTTGTTTATGTTTCTCTCCCCAATGGTTAGGTATTCAAGGGTTCTACAGACAAGGGTTTTCCCTGTGCTATAGCTCTATGATATACGTGTGGGTTCCAATAGTAGTACTCGGCCCAATATCTCAGGGCACTAACTAAGGAGGATAGACTGTACCCTTAGTCATACTACCCGAATACCCAGGTACTAGAGAGTATCTTCCTGAGTGTTGCTCTCGGTGACACTATAGCAGTTAGGCGGCTGATCAGTTTATCTAAAGAGGGCTTCAGGTAATCTAGGCCGATCCATACACACGTGTTGTCTGATGTGCTACCACTCGAAGGGGTACCAATAGGGGTTACAAGGGTGGCCAATAGATGTGCTCTTAAGTACCACTTGTGTTTCATGTGTGTATGAATCCCTCAATCGTGGGTTTATGCACGTAACGACAGATCTCTGTGGCTTAAAGACGCCGGAATATGTCTCTACCCTGAAAAAAAATTTAACCCACACTTTCTGTCGAGGAACGTGCTCTGATACCACTTGTAATATACCATATATAAAATGTATGCAGAACAGAAATAAAATGCTAGTACTGGCATAATAACATCAATATAACCAGAACATTCACCACAATAACACTTAAATGATATAAGAATAACAACAGAAATAACACTTTGAATCTAAAAGCAATGTTCACGAGCCTCTTTGAGGGGGAAACATCTAGTTGAGTAGAGCTCTATTACAATAATATCCAAGCTAGGGTTCTCATACCCTCAACTCCTATTTATAATAAAAAGAAGCATCTAGAGGAAGATCCTTCTAGAAGGGGAAGCTTCTATTAGTTCTTCTTACGTCCGCCTTATTCTATTTTATTGAAAGGACTTATTAATATTGACCTTTATTACATCCAAATATATTGTTCTACCTATGTGCAGGTTAGGACCCTAACATCCAAGTACATAAATAATTTTTTTTTATGTTGTTGTCAAATTCGTCTGGGAGAGATAAAGGTAGGACATACTGTAACAAAAAAAAAAAAAATTATTACTTGTTTCCAAAAAATGCATACCAATAAGGAAATATATTATAACCTACTAATTACCTTAATGAATGTATGCCAGTCATTTGTTTTAACCCCACCAAAATCACCTTTTTTAGTTAAGATATTTTGTATGTTCGACGAAAACCCCGTCGGAAACCTAATTTTTCGAATGACCTCTTTTACAATATTGCTCCGTTGCTCCATCAATAACCAAGGAAGACTAGTATTTTTTTCACGACCATCACCATTAGAATTAATAATAACACTTTGCAATGCGTGATTAGCTTCCTGGATGTCACAACAAATCTTTCCAATTCTCTCATTGTTAGTCCTTCCATCTAGTATTCACCATAACAATTATGTTATGTTCTTCCCAATATGCATTGTATCAAACAAATG
This sequence comes from Picea mariana, assembly GCA_032191745.1. Lineage (NCBI taxonomy): Eukaryota > Viridiplantae > Streptophyta > Pinopsida > Pinales > Pinaceae > Picea > Picea mariana. Next base: position 96,728 of record JASDQU010107655.1, on the reverse strand, counting down.
AACTATTTGTAGGTACTCGTAGTATGCCAATCTACTAAATTGCATCGGGTAACTTTTCATTCCTCGTGGAAGCCCATTTGTGCCTTAACGACATTCATGAAACATCAACAAATTGAAATTAACACTAATTAATGGGACAAAATGAAATTAATACTAATGAAATTAATACTAATGAAATTAACCAAAGATTTATATAATAGGTCATACATAAATAATTTGCATGCCTTGATGATTTCTAATATATTCCAAATTCCATAGGCAAGGTGTCATTCTTCATGGATTTTTTCCGTTTTTTTCTTTACCATTGAAATTTGCTTTGTATGTAGT